>CAUYQV010115899.1:0-56828 GCA_963574575.1 Galagoides demidoff
GCCTGTGGTCCCAGCTACTTGGGAGGTGGAGGCAGGAGACTCGCTTGAGCCCAGAGTTGGAGGTTGCTATGAGCTGTGATGCCATGGCACTCTACCCAGGGGGATAGCTTGAGGCTCCGTCTCAAAAAAAAAAAAAAAAAAAAGAGTTAGGTTTCAGTTAAGGTGATGTTTGTAGAACCCTTATTATGGAGAATGTAAGTACTTTTCACAAGTGAGAATTTCAGAGTCCAGTGAATGCTTGACTTGGAGATTATTAAGAGAAAAATGGAATTGCTATCTCAGGAAGAGATAGCTTATTCAATGTGGGTAGGAATCTGAAGGTAGTCGTGGATTGCTGAACAGGGATAGTGATGATACTTTGAGAAGGAATTTACCCTTCATTGGTCCAGCCAAAAGCTAGCTCTGGCAGCCCTGGAAGCCCTCTCATCTCTTCTCCTTTCTCCATGGAAGGGCTTGTCGTGATTTGCTTTTCCTAGGGAAATTGTTTTTAATACAATAACAGCAGATAATTACTTCTTCTAACCATGTTAATATAAAATTAGAACTATAATCTCTGCTTATACCCCTTACTACACACAATATGGTGATAGACATGAATAAAGGCATTGTAAACTGATTTCCTATTGAGAAATTAAAACTAAAGTGAAAAATTGTTTTTAAAGGCACAAGGTTAAAACTCTAGTTTTGGTATACAATGGTATGGGAGCATACAATGGTATGCTAATAGAATGAGGTTCTAAAATTCTGGGAAAATATGTACTTTAGGACTGCTGAGTTGTGAAATTGTAGTTTCTTATTTGTCATTTCCTTTTGGAAGGACAGTGCTGGCTAGAGCTGTGTATTGTTATAATTGTGTTGTGTATAATCCAAGCTCTTTCTACACTGGCAAAATGAAACTAATTTTGAGATCTTTTTTATAGTAATGGCAGAGAATAGGGGCATGGGGAATAAAAACATTGATTAAAAAAATACTAGGGCACTAACAACTTGTTATTACATGCACTTGAGTGTGTGTGTGAGTGTGTATGTGAGAGTGAGTGTGTGTGTGCTAATAGACAGTCCTTTCAGGAGTATAATAAGTCCATATTCTATGTTATGAGTCAATAAAAACTAAAAATACATGCTTGAATCATTCTCAGGAATAGAAAAGCAAACACCACATGTTCTCATTACAGAGTAGTAGCGAAATGGTTGGTATACATGGTTGTAAAGTGCTTAAAGGACATTGGAAAGAAACTAAGAAGGGTGAGTCAACTCCTTTTTGCAAAATTTCATACTGGAAATAAAAAAGCATAAACCCAATAATCCAACCAACAAACTAAACAGAACTGTCTTTTCTCTATCAGATTACTGTTTTTCTGGTGCATACTTCTGAAAGACCCATACTCATGAATGTTTTATATCAGGAGTTGTTCCCCACTGGACTAGAGTTACACATAGAAATGAAGTTACTAGAGATAAGAAAAATGTAAAAATGAGGATTTTTAAGAGTGGATAGCAGCAAGAATAATGAAATAATATTTTATAAAGTTCAACTATAATTCATACAACCTACCTGTTGGTTATAGAGAGTTTATATACTTTTTTCCAAAACTTCAGAAAATATGTCACAGTATTTCTATGAATAATGAATTATTTGTGGAAGTTTATAAAAATTAGAAAATTTATAAATATCAGCTAAACCAAAAAAGAATTTCTGTTTCCTCTAGGCAAGGGGGCATTACGAAAGTTATTCCTTCTTTTTCAGGAGCCATCCTCCTCTTTACTTCTCAGGAATGTATCAACTAAGTAATCCTAGACATTTTATTATTGAATGATTATAAAATGAAAGTGTGAACATATGTGCTTGGCATGTATTTATATACATATCTTCACATATTCTTTCACATACACATATCTATACCCTTATTTGTTGAGTATTTCCATGAAGCATGAATCCAGGCAGTCAGAATAAAAGCAGCATGACTGTGATAGATATGAAAAGTGTAGTGGGTAAGGATCTGGTTTCCTGGGACTTAGAGTTTTTGAAGGAGACTGGCAGTGATTCCCAAGCAGGCTTGGTAGTGTAGCCAACTAAAGAGTCCATCTAAGCAGGTTACAAAGGTGATAGGCCTTGAAAAGAAGTGACCAGAATGTTCTCATGCCTCCCTGGCCTTAGAAACCTTATTTATTCAAAACTAGACTCAGGTATCACAAGATTTTCCCACAAGGAAAACAAAGCAGATAATTTAAAAAATACTATTTACTCTAAAAATATATTTTAAAAGTTGTATAAAGAAGGGAAAGGTAATCCTAGAACAACACTTGGCTCAGCTATATACAATATTTACATAGTCACAATAAAGAAGACACTGGATGTGGATTTTAAGAGAAAAAGAGAGTAAATGAAGGATAATCATTCAGGAAGGAGGAAGTGGGGGTAGCAGGAATACTACTAGCCAAAAGTCTTATCTACCATGATAGGAAGTAAGTAGTATCTAAAATTGACGAATCAATAGCTGTTACTTTAAAAAATAGATTAATAATCTGTAGTTTATGTGTACCATGGAATACTATTCAGCCATAAAAAGTGACTTTTTGTATTCTTTGTTTCGACTTGGAGGGATTTGGAGAACATTTTCACTTTCCTAAGTGTAGCATCACAAGAATGGAAAAACAAGCATCACATATACTCAATATTAATTTGAAACTTATAGATTAACAACAGTGGGCTCACATGAGAGAAAAACTCAATTAAATTCAATAAGGGGGAAGGGAGTGGTCAGCAGATTCTACCCGGTGGGAACGATGTATGAGTGTATGGCATACTGCCTGGGTGAGTGTATGGACACAGCCACAACTTAGACTTTACATTACAGATCCAGACAATGTAACCTAGCTGTATGTACCCTCATATAAATCTGAAATTCTTAAAAACCATGTACATATACATGCAACGTTGATATACTAGTAATTAACATATTAAATTACTTTTTGAATAGTGAAAAAATACAGAGAGAAGAAACAAGTTGGCAATATGATTTGATGAGAGAAGGAATAACAAAGAGCTGTATTTGTGTAAAACTTTGGCACTGTTATGCTTGTATTTGCATATAATACCAGTATAAAATGTTTAAAATGTTTTTTCAAAGTAGGCTTTCCTAAACCTCTCCACCCACCAAGAGCCCCCTGTAGTAACTGTATGAAGTAGATGCCACACGTCTGCCTCCCGTCCCAGACCAGGAAGGTCTGTTGTATTCCTATCTGTATCTGTGGAATCACGCCCATTGTCTGACACCTGCTAGCGCTTAGCATGTGTGGGGAAGAATGGGTCAATGGGTTTACTATGGCATGAACCGGCTGAATGGTTAGGATCCTAGCATGGTATTAAGTCTTTTAGGGATAGGAACCATAAAATGGTGCTTCACCCTATGGCATATGCACTGGAGTTGGCCCTTGTATTGTCCTTCCTAAGTCAGCATTTCTAGCTAGCCCTCCTCACTTTGTGCTTAGATGACTGACAGTGACCGAACTGGTTTCTCTGTGCCTTCGTGCTCTCTATTCTGCCTCAGCCTTGCACCCTGCCCCACACCAACCCTCTCTTCCACCTCACATTATTCCTGCATCAGGATATGTCTAAACTTTCTAGTACTCTGCTTTTGCACATTCTTCTTTCAAGAATCACACGTACAGCGCAGCACCTGTGGCTCAAGGAGTAGAGCACCAGCCCCATATACTAGAGGTAGCTGGTTCAAACCTGGCCCCGGCCAAAAACTGCAAAATAAAAAGAATCCTACGTACATTTTCCCCACCTGAATCCTGATCCTTCAGCTGCCTAGGAACCTGGCCTCACTGGCCCTTCCTGCTGTACTTCCTACTCCTCCCCACTGTTCACCATGCTGCCTTCAGTCTCTTCTCATTATTTCCTGACACCCAGTCCTACCTGCTCCTTTCTCAACAAAAGACTAAAACATCTTCAGAGCCTGGGAATATAATTTTACTATTGAGATATCTGCACAGAAAATAATCTTCATGTATTTAATCAGTAATTTACTACTGTGTCTTTTATTTCTCTACTATGGAAACAACCTTAGGTTCACCTCCATGTTAAAATCAACATTTCTAGATAGAAACGGTTTGCCTTTGGAAAATAATTACATAATGGACCTTATATAGATTTTGCTTCTAAACAAATAATGGAAAGGCCTGATATTTTAAAAGAAGCACATGTAACTTTAATACTATTTTCTTTTGATTTCAGAAATTCTTTCTATTTTTGTCCTTCAGTCTTAAATATGCCTTAATTTCTTACTGAATGATTATTTTTCTCTTTATTTAACTCAGACCATTTATAGAATTCATTTGATGAAGTATTGAGGGATCTAATTGTTTAATGGGCAGAAATTAGTCCCTACAAGAGTGCTTTAAAAACTGGCAAATACCAGGGATAATTACAAATTCTTTAGAAGAATCTATTTCTGTACAATAGGTTAATTGGTTATAAGTAGACAGCACTGGCCACAATTTAAACCCAGCTTCTAATTTTCGTCCATGCCTTTTTTTTTTTTTTAACAAATATAAGTGGCTAATTGTGATCAAATTAGTCCCCTTGAAAGAACAATTGGCTACTTGTCCCTGATTTTCAAAATTTAAGTGATCTGACGCACCTGCAATTAGCTTCCCACTAGGATACTGCCTATAGATGACTAACTTATTTCCCAGAAGTTAGTCATAGTCTTATCTCATGATGGGAACTCTGTAGTCAGATGAACAGTGTAGTTTAGATGATTATAATTTCTTTAGAATAATCAAGTTAATTTTTAATAAAATTTAGTTTGGGGCACTTGATGCAGATAATTGCCTCAACTCTCTAGACTTACAAGATAGAAAGGGATTTGTTCATTTATGTGATTATGGAAGGTACTTACTCGGCTTTGTATCTCTATTTTAGTGGTGCAATCTGTGCATTGACTTGGTAGCATTTACCAATGAAATATTCAAGGGGGCAGTTTTCCAGTCATTGGATGGAATTATTGTTTCAGCTAACTGTAAACTACGGAAGATATTCACCTTAAAATCAAAGCCTCAAGACACTGCAGACAAAGATGGTATGTTCAAATTGCTATCAAGATTTTTAAATTCTCTGTATGTTTTTTAAATTAGCCATGTGTTGGGGATTGTTGCATGGGTATGTGGTAGCAGTTTGATTTCATGTCTGATGTTAGAAATAAATTTGTCCACAATCATGTTGTTCTGGATCAAAAGTTTTTATTTACTGTAGCTGAATGTTACAAAAACATATGAAGTTTTATTCTTATGGTTGTTTTCTTTTTTGTTTATGGTAAAACTTGCTATCTGTATTGGGGTTCTTAGTTGCAAACAACAGAATCTTCTTTTGGGGATTGAAAAAGAAAATGAATTTATTTTAGGAAATTACCTAGTTCACAAATTCTGAAGGATATCTACAGAGTCAGGCTTAGATCCTATAGTCAAGAAAAAATTCAACCCCTACCACGAGACTTCTCCAGAAATGATCCTCCCATAGCTATTTCCACTGTGCAGAGACTTCATAAGTCACACAAGAGTGCTAGGCTCTAGGTTTCAGAATTTCTGTTTAAGCAGCCCTTCAAAACAGGACATTTTCTTCCCTGCCACACTACCCAAAGTAGATTTATTCTTCTTCGTATTTCTCTCTACTGAGCAAAGTTTCACATGGCTATTTATGATTTGTGGAACTGGGGGTGCATGCTGAAAGGAGACTGGCAAAGCGAATGTCTGATTTATGACTAGGGAGGCAGGTATCATTGTGTAGGAAAGTCAACAAATTAGGAAGGCTGTGAGAAAGATGTTGGGCATCCAAAAAGCTTTACCATTTTCTGCTATACTATCTTATTCTGTGTACATTGCATGAATTCATCTGGGAGAAATCATGTTAATTTTCTAGTGATCATGTTAAAATGGAAAAACAAAAGGACTAGAAACATATACACTTATTATTCATAATTTTATTTATAAATATATTCTGCAGGTGACAGCCATTGGAGTTTATAAGGCAGCACACCATACTGCTAATAAGATGGTTTTAAACAACCAAAAGTATTGAAAGAATACTGATGCTTCCTTTTGATTTTTGTCTGAATGTTTGTTTTTTTTTAATCAATTCTAGAAGCCCAGGAAGCAGGGCTGCACATAAGATGTCAAGGCGATTTCTTAGAAATTTGTATCTGAACTTTAGATCTGTGCTCCACCTGGATGAGTGAGAAAGCCTTATGTGTCTCACTCTGTGGAACAGGACTATAAATTTCATTTGATAATAAAGCACAGCAGTGTATTAACAGCTCTCCAAAGAGATCACATGCCACCAAATGTGACTGCTCATCTTATGTACCACTTAAAGACTATCTGAGAAGGTTTAAGATTTCATTTTAAAAAATGGCACCCAGCTAATAAAAACTCTCAAAATTTCTAGAAATATCTGTACACTGTACATCAAGTCATAAGAAGTAAATCATAACCTGATAAATATTTAAAAATAAATGTAAAGAAAAAATGGATCAGATATGTCAAATTGAATGCATGTTTTAATTTTTTAATCAATCTCTGGTTCTTCTTCCAGCCTCATCAAAATTATAGAAATAAGAAAGGTATAAACTCACCAGGATAAAGAGTATGGGGAAGGGACAACAATAGACAAACAATGTTTGTAAACTTTGTAACATTAAAGAGTGACTTAGAGAGCAAAGAAAGCTGAAACCTTTGAGTTTTACATCAGGATGCCAGTGAGTTTCACAGAGGCTCAAGAATTGACAATGCTAGGTATACTGCCAAGGGAGGATAAAGACGAAAGCCAAAAATAGAGAGATTGGCTACAATTTTGTTATTAGTTGCTGTAGAACAATTCCAGCTTCTGGTTCTAACTCCATATACCTAAACCACAGGAGATTTATTCTCTGGAGTTTCATAAGTACATCAGGTACATGTACTATACCTAATAGGAAAACAGAAACTAATAGGAAAACCATTAGGAAAAAGGAAATAGATATGATACAGAATATATATATTTTTTTCTCAGAGTTAAAAGATATTACATCTATGAAATGCAAATAATTTGTTCTTGATTTATATCAATAAAGATTTTATTAAAGTGTATTAGAAGTATTATTATATTATAAACTTTATATATACATATGGAAACCTGCACAGATCCTAAGTGTGCAGCTTGAAGTATTACCACAAAGTGAACACAGTTCTGTAACCACTATGCAGATCAAACATTATGAGCCTCCTTAAAAGGCATCTTGCTTATGTCTCCTCCTAATGATGACCTACTACTTTCTCATAAAAGGTCACCTCTGTCTTGATGTCTAACAGATTAATTTTACCTATTTTTATCTTTTTATAAGTTGAATCACATAAGGCACATTTTTTTTTTTTTGAGATGGAGCCTCAAGCTATCCCCCTGGGTAGAGTGCCATGGCATCACAGCTCATAGCAACCTCCAACTCCTGGGCTCAAGCGATTCTCCTGCCTCTGCCTCCCAAGTAGCTGGGACCACAGGCACCTGCCACAATGCCTGGCCATTTTTTGGTTGCAGCCATCATTGTTGTTTGGCGGGCCCGGGGTGGGGATTCGAACCCGCCACTTTAGGTGTACATGGCTGGCACCTTAGCCGATTGAGCCACAGGCGCCGAGCCAGGGCACATTTTTAATATATGCATTCTTTCCTAAAACATTGTGAAATTCACCTATGTTGTTGCACATAACAATAATTTATTGATTTTCAATACTATGTTATTGTATGGATATACCTCATTTTATTTCTCCTTTGTAGGCTGCTATGAATAACGGTTCTAGAAACATTCTTCTACAGTGCTCCTGAAGCACCTGTATAGGCATTTCTTTGTATATCTAAAAGTTAAATGAAGGCATATACTTCAGAATTCCTAATTTCAATTATTATATTTTTTATTGTAGAATTTCCGTTTGATTCTTCTCTATAATTTCCATTTCTCAGATGAAATTCTTCATATTATTATCAAATTTCTCAAATATATTAATCAAAGTTATCTTAAAGTTAGCTCATAACTCCTGTATATGGTTGGATCCCGTGTGGGTCTGTTTCTATTGTCTGTTTATTTTTCTCTTGGCCATGTGCCTTGGTATGCCTGATGAATTTTGAGTGAATGCTAGACATTGGAGATTAAAAACTATAGAGATATTTTGATGCTGTGGATGGTATATTCTTTCTCTAGAGATAAGAGAACCAGAAAAGAAAAAAGACAGTAATAGTAATAGAATAAATAAGCCCAAAAGACTGAAAATAGGATGTAAATATTAACAACTTTGGAAAATAGTTCAAGGAATTCACCATCAGAGTAATAGGATTCTAAGAAGAGAAACTAGAGAACAGAACTAGAAGGTGATTTTCCAAACTTTAAGGCCGGATATTTTCAGACTGACATAGCTCATTACATACCCAGAATAATTAATGGAAAAGATTTACCATTGTGAAATTTAAAACCAGGAGAGATAAAGAGAAGACCCTGGAAGCTTCTAGAATTTTAAAAAATATGATTTTTTTATTTTCTTAAATAACTTTTCATTTAAATTTAGTGTATTACTTCTCACTCTCACCCCACTTTTGTTTTAGTCTTAGTTGTGCATTTGTGTATTTTAAATAGTCACTATCAGTCCTTTTGCTGAGGTTTCTCCAGTCATCACTTCATCACTTGATGTCCTCTAATAAGTCCTCAAAAAAGGGTTAAGGGTTTCATAATTCTGTAAGTTCTGTGAGTAGATTTTTCTATGTGCTTGATATTTAAAGGTCAGCTTGGTGCTGCATATAAAATACTTGCTTCTTCCTTTCTGTGAGCTCTTAAGAAGTGCTATTCCACTGTCACCTTGTTTTATAGGTTGGTTTTGAAATGACGGATGCCAGTCTAATTATTTTTGCATTTTTAAGTTATTTATTTATTTATTTTTGGCCTGGAGGCTTTGAGAGTTTCATATTTATCTTTGAAATCTAATAGTTTTACTAAGATATATCTTGGGGTTTTATCCTTCTGGATAGATTTTTCTTGGTACTCAGTGGTCGCTTTGAATGTGTAGGCATAAATCTTTTTTCCACTCTATACAGTTATCGTGGGCTATAGTTTTTAATATTAGCTCTGTCTCATTATTCTATTTTTCTTTTCAGGGACCCTGCTAACACAAAAATTATTGCTTTTTTTTTTTTTTGCCTGTTTTCCACGTCCACTACTTTTCTTCTGGCCCTTTTCATCTGGGAGAAAAGCAAAGGGAGACTCTGCTCAAAAAAGTAAAATCCTTAAAAAAACAAAAAAAAGCAAAGGAAATTTCCAGAACTAAGGTCAAAGGAATTCAAAGGATGATGCTTAGTCAGATCATCTAGAAAGCAGTCACTCCAGAGTTCAGCATAAAATGGAAGCTTTCAGGAGGAAAGTCTCTGGGAAAATAATGTATCTGATAAAGTAAGATATGTCTGAACGTGAAGAATAAAGCTGATTTTGCAGGGCTAATAGGGAGTTTAGAAGAATTAATGTTCAGAAGGTAGAAAACTGATGACAAGAAGCAATGATCAACTTTGAGGAAAACAAAAAGTTGCACAAGAAATGTAATTTTATCATGTGGCTCAGATGTGCACAACTCTCTCTTTTGAGCAGTTTTATGTTCACAGCAAAATTAAGTGGACAATATGTAGAGTTTTCATATGTCCCTTGTCCCCACACATGCACAAGTCTCCCCCTCTGTGCACATCCACACCAGTGTGATACATTTGTTACACTTGATAAACCTGCATGGAGACGTCATTATCACCCAAAATACATAGTTTACATTAGAGTTTATTCTTGGTACTGTATATTCTTTGGGTTCTATTTTACCTGTTTTTCTGTAGTATCATTTCAGAAGAGTTCCATTGTCCTTAAAGTCCCTGGTTTCCAACTATTTATTTCACTTCTTCCCCCAGCCCTTGGCAAAAACCGATCTTTTTATTGCCTCCAAAGTTTTGCCTTTTCAAAATGTCATATAGTCAGAGTAATACAGTATATAACTTTTTCAGATTGGCCTCTATCACTTAGAAATGTGCATTTAAAGTTTCTCAAAGTCTTTTCCTGGCATCATATCTTAAGTCTTTTTAGTGCTGAATAATAATTTCACTGTATTCATGTACTACAGTTTATTTATCCATTCAGCTATTGAAGGACATCTTAGGTGCTTCCAGGCCTTCATAATTATGAGTAAACCTGCTATGAACATTGTTGTGTAGGGGTTTTTTTTATGTAAACATAAGTTTCAACTTATTTGGGTATGCCAAGGACCATAATTGGAGAATTACATGATAATAACATGTTTAGTTTTGTAAGAAACTGCTAAAGTGTCTCCAAAATGGCCACACCATATTGCATTTCCACAGCAATGAATGAGAATTCATGTTGTTCCACATCCTTGCCTGTGTTTGGTGTTTTCACATTTTTAGATTTTCATCATTGCACTCAGTGTATAATATACAATTTTTTAATGTAAGCTTATTAATATAAAAGACTGAATAAAAGTAGTAGTAGTAGTTTAAGAGTGCTGAATCCTCTTTTTAAGAAGCCAGACATTATGTAAAACTGGTAGGGGAGGAACTGTCAGTACAATGCTACTATGTATGTAAATATAAAAGTAAACACCAGAAGATACAGCTGAAAGTTATTGAAAGATATAGCTGAAAATAGTTGCCTCTACCTTGTGGGACTTAGGGTTATATGAGGTGGAAGAGCAGCAATAGAGAATGGTGTCTCTCTTATAAGTTTTATGATACCTTTGAAATTTTTGAATAATATACATACATTATTTTGCTAAAAATTAACTTTTACAAAGTAAATGGATAACCCATGAGGAATTCTAGAAAACAAGCACTGGCATGATCTCTTTGAGCTTTGTGGAAGGCTTGAAAAGCCTTAAGTATATAACATTTCAGAGTACCTAAAATGTTCTGGCTAGATTTGAGGAAGCATGCTGAGGTTTGGGGTGTTGGGTGTGTAAGCCTATATTCTTCATTGCTTAGCTGCCAGTACTTAACATTATCTCACCCTAAGTACTCATCCTGTGTCTATGCTTCAGTTTCCTCATCAGTAAAATGAGGATAATAATTATTCCTTGGTTAGGTAAAATACTATTTTTATATTCCCAGTGAAAGCATAATGTATATAAACCAAGTACATCATGGAGAAGTTAAATTGGGATTGTGGAGCCTAAAGACATAGGTTATTGTTCCCACAGTCCACTACTGTGATCATGTACCAACTTTGTGGGTTTGTGTAAGTCCTGAACATCTCTGAGCTGTACTTCTCATTAATTACTACAAGGCTGTTGTGAAGATCCAATTAAATACAAAAACATATTTGAAAAGACAAACTATAATGCAGTGTGCAGATGTTAAAAATTTATCTGACTTTATACACCAGCCACTAGGATAAAATAGCCCCTGCTTCAAGAAGCTCAGGGTCTGACAAGAAAACTTACATGTAATAGATTATAATACCCAGTGGTAACTTCCCTATTGGGCCTAATCAGCAGTAGGAGAAGAGTCTGGAGCACTGCCCTTTTCTTGGGAGAGCCATTTGGTGAGGCACTTGGACTTCACAGACGTGTCAACATTTGAATTTGCCAAATCAGGTTATTAAAACAAATAAGAGAAGCTACAATGATGAAAGCTATTGTTTTGATTGTTTCGTTAAATGAAAGGATATTTACACAAACACACACGCAGAGAAGCATGTATAAACTATTAATAAGAAGGGCTCAATTTCAGAATAAAAGCTAACATTTTAACCATATACCACTGAAAGACATCCTGGATCACTGTCTGTTCATAAACCATGATTTAGAATATTTTGACATAGGAAATCATCTTTCCAAACTGCATCCTGAAAGAAAAATATAATTTTCTAAACAAAGGAAATAGGATGTAAAAAAAAAAAAAAAAAGACATTTCAGGCAGAGGAGAGGTGATAATATGTAGAAAGGATGGCATCATGCAAGGACCTGATGGATTTTCAAGAAAGAGGAAGTTCAGGATGGTACATGGCAGGATGGAAGGTATAATATTGCACTGCTAGGCTGCATACTTTGGATGACATAAAGATGTGGAGCACATTTCCTGTCCTCAGAGTTTTATGTGTAATCATAGAAAAGTTAACACAAGAGTTTATTATGAAGACAATTATACAAAATAGAACAAAGGATAACATTATAGAGGGAAAATTAAATTTCCCTGGTCCAAGAAATTGACAACAGAAGTGATATGATAAAAGTGATAATGGTGATGATAATGATGATGGTGGTGGTTGTGGTGGTAATGGTGAGGATTGCAGCATTAACTCTTGACATGACCTACGCAGAATTCTAAGCACTTTACATGTATGAGATTGTTTAATGCTCATAACAATCCTGTGACATAGATGTTACTGTTATCCCCACTGTACAGGTAGGAAAACTGAGGCACACAAAAGTCAAGTAATTTGTCCAAGGTCACACTACTGCTAAGTAGTAGAACCAGGATTTGAAACTGGTAGTGGGGCTTCAGAGTTTGTATCTCCTGATTTCTACCATGTACTATGCTGCCTTTCATGGGCTGGCAGAAGAGAAGGAAATTTTCAAAAGGAAAGATACAAATTTTCAAAAGGAAAGAGATGTCACGCAGTAGGAATGCCAAAATTTGGTCACTAGCTGTGTTTAAGAGTGCTGTGTTACAATAAATAATGGATATCCTTTTGTCTTTCTGACTAAAAGAGGAGTCGTTTTCTTCTACAAAGTCAGATAAGTCACGGTATTGAGACCTTTATCCTAGGAAACTTTTTTACTTGTTTCTTAAATTCCATACTGAGATTTGATTTAAAAATTTTGTATTAAATGCTCAGTTGAGCTCAGTACTTTACTGTCCTTGGCTTATTTAAACTGCTACCATTTCACTCTAGAACTTCTTAAACTCACCCAAGCTATGAGATTTTGCCTAATTTCTTTGCTTTGCTATTCTCTTTTTACACAATGGGAATAATAGAAAATGAATTGTTGGAACCTTGAAACAAGCAATTAATCAGTTTTTACTTGCCCAGAGGAATGACTTGCTGGACAAGTAGTAAAGCATACTGATTCAATTTAGTTTATTACTTTATGGTTCCTGAGGGGACATGGACTGGCATTTTTAGGCATTTGCATGACTGAATTATTGATTAACTCTTATCATTCTGTGTTTAAAACAAAAACCAGAATATATGTTTAGATAGTTAGATAAGAGAAATATAGAAGAAAAAAACAAGCAGAGCAGATCAAGTCATGATACGTTAAGTATAGACTTATTCTGTGTCAGTGATGATTTTACAGGTCTCCCAACTCCCCACTTGAGTGTGTTTTCTCAAATATCAGTACTGGAGAGTATGTATTCTGTGTTCAGAAATGCAAGAAAATAAGAATTAAAGGTATGATTTCAAATTGACAGCTCTGGAAGGTATATACTACATCTCTCCACAGTTTTATTTATCTCAAGTATATCTAGCACATGACCTGGCATTGGGAACCTATCATAAATGTTTAATAAAGTAAAGAATTAAGAGTTGGCTGTTTGTTCAATTATTTATCCATTCACTCTCTAGTCAGTAAACTTTATTGAGTATCAAGCAATGAGAAGAAAATTCTTCCTTTAAAGGCCACAGAAGAATCTAGAAACACATTAACATTAATAGACTGACAGAGGAGAGAAGGTCCTCTAATTCAATGTCTTAGTTATATAGTAAGAAAAACAAGGCACATGAAAGTAAGACCTCGTGTGCTGATGTCGCAAAAGGTGGAACTTGAGACAAAGCCTCTGGCTATTCTTTTCTCAACAGTAAACAAGTTTACTTTCCCTAATGACCACAATGTTTTGATGTCTTTAATATTTATCATTAGTAGTAATAACATCTAATGTTCTTATGTTGGATATTTCCCCACCTCTGTCTTCAGCTTCAGATCAGGTTAGTGCATATCATACCCAAATTTCAGCAATTTAAGCTTGCATTTCTACTCCTTTCTGTAGTGGAGTTTGAACTCAAAATCACCCTAGAACTAGAAATACGGTAAAGTCTTAGCATAGCAGAGGTGCCCAGCAGCCAAGAGTACATCTCACAAAAATGGTCATGAATATATGTAGATTCAAAGCAATCTACAGATTCTGTGCGATCTCTCTCAAATTCCAATGGCCTTTATTTTCAGAAATGGAAAAGCTCATCCTCAAATTCATGTGGAATCTGCAAATAGCTAAAACAAACTTGAAAATGAAAATTAAAGTTGGAGGATTCACACTTCCCAATTTCACACCTTACTACAAAGCTACAATAACAGTTTGGTACTAAAATAAGGATTGATACATAGACCAACAGAATAGAATTGAGTCCAGAAACAAACCATATATTTCATTTCATCAAGGGCTATTAGACTATTTGATGAACAAAGAATAGTCTCTTCAACAAATGGTTGGAAAAAACAGATATCTACATGCAAATGAATGAGGTCAGACCCCTGTCTCACACCATATGGAAAAGTTAACTTAAAATGTGTCAATGGCCTAAATATAAGACAAGAATTTAATCATCATGACCTTGATTTTAGCAATTTTATTAGATATGAGAATAAAAGCACAGCAACAGAATTTTAAAAAAATAAAATTGGGCTTCATTAAAATTAAAGACATTTATGCATCAAAGAGCATTGTCAAAAAGTGAAGAGACAGCCCACATAGTGGAAGAAAATATTCTGCAGATCATATATCTGATGGGATATATATTATGGTTCTCTATGTATAAAGATAATGAGAGAATATTCTGATATATTCTGGTACCCAGACTATACAAAGACAATTAAGTTCACAAACTCATCCTAGAAAAAGTGCTACATACCTCACTGCTGAACATTGCTATGGTCACCTGTAAAGTACTGCCCTTGGGAAACTATGCAGCAATGTGAGCACCTAGTCCACCCTTCAAAGCAATTGTGGAAATTGCTTTCTGGAATGGCTATCAGAGCTGTCATTGCATTATCCTTGATGTCCTGAATGTCATCAAAATGTTCTTCCTTTCAATATTTCCTTTGAAGAAAAAAATCATTGGGAACCAGATCAGGTGAATAGGTAGAGTATGCCAAAACAGTTACTTGTCTGCTGGCTAAAAACTCCCTCACAGACAGTGTTGTGTGAGCCAGTGCATTGTTGTGATGCAAGAGACATACTCGTCTCATGCCAAAATTTTCAGTTAAGATTTTCCTGTTTCTCTATTGATGTTTACTTTGTCTGCTGTACTTCTCACAGTTAGCCACTGATTTTCAACATACTGTTCCACAAATTTTTGCAATGTTTTCATCAGTTCTGCTTGTTTTTGGCCACCCTGAGCCCTCTTCATCAGTGACACTTTCTCTCCCCTCAGAAAAACAATCCATTTGCATACTGCTGTTTTCTCCATGGCATTATCCTCATAAACATAGACTAACATGTTCCTGATTTCACTTCTACTCTTTCCATGTTTAACAAGAAGTTTACAAATGTTTGTTCCTTGCTGTAATTTTCCCAATGGCACACAAAAACATGCAGCAATAACAAATGCTACTCAGCAAGACACCACCACATGTTGACACAGATACAACTGTGAGACCTTGTTATACCAAAGTTATACCTCATCAAGTTGTTTGTACAATGAGGCAGACTTAATTGTCAGACCTCATACAGTCAGCCTCTCATATCTTTAGGCTCCACATCCTCAGATCCAACCAACTGGAGATCAAAGTACAACAATAAAAATTACACAAATAAGCAAATAACATCTATAGTAGAACCTCTATAGTTGACCATCTCCCTACATCAACCACCTCCTTAAGTTGACCTACTTTTCATAAAATGGACATGTACCACATATACTAAATGGAAGTTCCTTATGGTGACTACCCCAATATGCTGATTAATTTTTTTTGATCCCTTGGGTAGTTAACTTAAAGAGTTTCTACTGTATTTACATAATGCTTACAATGTATTATTTGTTTTAAGTAATCTAGAGATATTATATAAGGAACTTCAGTATCAGTGGATTTGAGAATCCACAGGGAGTCCTGGAACCAATCCCCTGTGGAACAGCTGTATAAAGAACCCTTACAACTTACCAAGTAAAAGACAAGCAACCCAATTAAAAAATAATCAAAAAATCTGAATAGACATTTCTCCAAAGAAGATATACAAATGGCAGGCAAACACATGAAAAGATGCTCAATATCATTAGTCATTAAGGAAATGCAAATGAAAACCACAGTGAGGTACAACTGCATACAGACTAGGCGAGCTATAATTTTTGTGATAGAAATAATAAGTATTGGCAAGGATATAGAGAAATTGGAACCTTTGTATATTACTGAGTGGAACACAAAATGGTTCACCCACTGTGGAAAACAGTATGGTGGTTTCTGAAAATGTTAATCATAGAATTACCATATGACCCTGCATTTCCACTTCTAGATATATACCCAAAAGAATGGAAAACAGTACTCAAACAAGTATATATACATTCATGTTCAAAGCCCCACTGTTCATAATAGACGAGGAAACAACCCAAATAGTCATCAATAGAAGGATGGATAAACAAAATGATGTCATATGTACTACAATGGAATAATACCAGCCATAAAAAGGAATAAAATACTGATAGATGCTACAATGCGGGTGAACCTTCAAAACATTACACTGAAATTACAGAATCATTACACTGACTTTTTTACAAGTGAAAAAAGTCAGACATGGAAGATCACATATTATATGATTTCATACCTATGAAATATCCAGAATAGGTAAATCCATAGAGAAAGAGCATAATTTTGTGGTTGACAGAGACTAGAAGCCTGAAGGATTGGGAGAAACCACTTAATCACTTAATAATGGGTAAGGAGTTTTACTTTGGAGTGAGGGAAATGTTTTGGAAGTAGAAGGAGGTGGTAGTTATAAAGCATTGTGAATTAAGTACTGCTGAATAGTTCACATTAAAATGGTTGATTTTATGATAAGGTGAATTTCTCAGTAAATTATTTTTTGTAAAAAAGCTTAAAGGACATGATTCATTCAGGATAGCCAAGTTTGGGGTATAGCCCAGGTTATTTCCCTTTTTGGACATCAAACCTTTTATTATTAAAAAATAAGATATAATGGTTTTGTCACTATAGTAATGAAATGCTTTGCATAAATATTTACGTAGCACTTGCTGCATACCAGGCACTACTCTTATACTCTCACATACATTAATCATCATTTAAATCTCATTTAATCATCATGATAGTCCTTTAAGGTAAGTACTGTTTTTATATCAGTGATTTACAGATGAGGAGAGCAGGATACAATAAAGTAAAATGACTATGCCAAGGTCACACAGCTAATAAGTAATGGAGCTGGAATATGATCGCAGGATGCCTTGCTCCAGAGCCCATGCTCCTAATCACTATAATACACTGCTTCTTAAAATCTTTCAGCATTAGACAGTAAACTCCACAAGGGCAGAGATTTGAATCCATGCCATTCCCAGAGAAAATCTGGTAATTATGTGGCTAATGAATGGACAAAAAGTGAGCAGACTTCATAGAAATATCTTGGCAGAGACCTTCACGTTTTATGCTTCCCACTAGTGTTTCAGAGAGGTGAACTCTGATATAACTAAGTCACTATTATAGGCACTACAGGCTATTACCAAATAAGATGAATGTAGATGAGTCTGGGACCAGTGAACTATTATACAATTAATTCTTACTTAAACTATATGAATTAGGAGGAGACCTGAACCAAAGCAGATCTATAAATCACACTATTTTATAAGGCATTTCCCCTTGATAAAAATGGGGATGATGATATTTAATGCATAAAGTATTTTATGTATGTATTAAAATTGATGACTTAATTTTTAAAGCTGGTTAAGATCCTCATCAAAGATATTAAACACCTACAGAATGGTTCATTTTATGATGGCTTTAAGACCAAAAAAAGGCAAATAGGGTTACAAAGTCACTCAAACATTCTAATAATATACTAACTCATACTAGGAGCAAAAAACATTTTTTTAAAAAATCGACTATCTAGTTATTCTTGGATGCTACATGAGCAAATCTGTCATCTTTCTCATAGCCTTCTCCTTCATGTACTATTTTGCCATTTGAAAAGACTATTCCAGCCAGCATTATGTGCTGTCATATTTGTTAACAGCAGCAGTTTAGATTCAGCTATATCATTCCATATCATTAACTAGATATTAATCAGGCAGTCTGTATGTTTCCATACACATTCCTTCACAGAACATTAGACATTGTCTGAAAGAACAATCCAGACAGATCCTGGTCCCTTAGTATCTAATTGTCAGCTCGATTTGTTATTTGCCACCTTAGGAGAAAGTTGTGATACCCAAATAAAATATGTGTGAAGTACTTTTCAGGATATAGCTGAACAAAGAATAACCAGAGGAAAAAATGGAGCACTTAACTAGTCCAGGCTGTTATTAAAGAACTTTTTCCATGACATTTACTGAGTCTCCCCTTTCAACCAGGTGCTGTGCTAAATATATCACTGAGATTCTTGTTGGGGTTCTTCTATCATTCTCTCATATACCAGCAACCCTTTGGACGAACTGTCTTTCAGTTCTGAGAATGCACTGAAGTCCTGCTTTCCCAATCTTTGATGCTCTGTTTCCTCTACCTGAATGACTGCTCCCACCCCCAAACCCCAGTCTTCTTTCTGCTTACCTTTTATGTCTCAGCTTAAAAATCTTTTTAACAGCCAAGTTTTTCCCTAACACTCTATGCTATTAGATTTCTCCATTATGCTCTTTCATTACCTTCAACTTTTCAGAGCATTTAACAAAATTATAAATAAGTAATTATTTACTATTTGATTTGTGTCATACTCTCTGCTAGTTGTAAGCTTCAAGAGGGCAAGGAGAGGGTTACTCTGGCTCACCACTAGATTACTAGCCATTGGACAAGGGCCTGACATATAGTGGAGTCTCAATAAATACAAAGGTAGAACATGCTCTCTATGGACTCACAGTTCAGAACTATTTAATTTTTTTGTAGGATCTATGCTATTTTCAGACTTAACTCTTACTTTTAAATCAAGCTGTAAATAATAAAATAAAATAAACTGACATAAAAATTAGACATAGAGAAGAGGGGAGTTAGTGGTAAGACAGGTGGTAAGGAGACAAGTTAACTTCCATTTAGTGCTTCAGAACATCTAGCTGCCAGGTAATAGATGGTCCTAAAGTGCCTTCATTACTTTGACTTCACCAAAATGAGACTAAAACCCTTTCCAAGTATCCCTTTGTGAAATCTCAGAGAAAGTTTGAGAGATTGTATTTGCTAAATGGGCTTAAAAATGACTATTTAGTTTAAATAATCAACTAATAGGTTTTTTATTTCTCCTTTTCTTGCAGATTTTATAGTGCCCACAATTTCCCTCAAAGAATAATCCAATAAGTAGTGAGACAGTTCTGGATACAAAGGAAGAGTACATATCTAGGAAAGAAAGATGAAGCAGAGGGTATTTGAGCCTGCCCTAGAAGCTAAAGTTTTTATCTGAAATCTGATCTGCATGTCAAACATGTGCCTATAAGACTCAGATTGGAGCTTTGTAATAGTCTCTGCCTTGTTCTATCTTCTGTAAAAGCTTATGGCTTTATGGTTACCAGAGATTTGCTGTCTCTTACTAGCTGGAAACTCAGATTTTGTGTTTATATATTTCAAACTTTTTATGCCTTTGTATCCTGTACTAATGAAACAAGCCTGCCCTAGAAGCTAAAGTTTTCACGATTCTCTATATAGGATTCAGGATGTAGCATTTTATTTTAGCTTCTCATTGGCTTCCAGAATTCTCTTTTGTCTTTTAATATAAAATCTTAGTTTATCAATATTGGCACTGATGTGGAAATTATCTTTTCCTACCTCAGAAGAGTTTGGAATGATAAGTGAAATAGATATCTGAAGTAAGTTTAGTTATTTTTTTCCAAATGCTTACTATATTGAGAGTGCATTTATCAATTACTTCATATTGATTTTCTAAAGGTCAATGACAAATAAAGAATACCTGAAAACGGGAATTTGTAAATCTACAGCATTTTTAATGACTGGGGCATTAGGACACTTAGAAACCATTACATTGCTGATGAGTATTTAAGATTTTAGTTAAATGATTCATTTTTCTTTTTCAGATTAGGGTATTAGGATCCAATTAAGAAAATGCCATGGCTAGGGTGCACAGACTCCTCTTCTAACATCATTTCCCTTTGTTAACTTGGTAAGAATTTATATTTACCTAAGGCTGGTTTTTGAAGTTGAAATTTTCTTACTACTCACATTCACAAACACACAAATTTTTCCCCACTAGCTTCTAAAAATGGAAAGTTCACTCATAAAAATCCAATATATATAGAAGTTATTGTGAAGAATAAAATTAAAACTATGCTTATGCTAACCACCTAAAGTTATTTTACATTTTTGTATATTACCTTGATGTCTTTTTGCCACTTATATATTTTATATACAGTATTTATTTTCTACAGTTTGGATAGAGGTTTTTGTATTCATTATTTCCATTTTATTCCCTGTCATTAAGATACCTTCATAAATATAGTTTCTTGTGGTTCTTTTACTGTGACATCCCATGAAACACTATCATGTGTCCAACACTCCTCAAGTTGTTTATTTTTTAGGAATTATAAACACCTATTTACATAGGTCTTTGAGTTTCTATTTTTACTTTAGAAGACATTCATAAAATGAAATTACAAGTAAAATGGTATGGACATTTTTAAGGCTTTTGATATATATAAAATTGCTTTCTAGGATATTAATACTAATTGATATTTTCACTTACCACAAATGACTATGCTTAATATATTTGCCATAAAAGAGATCATATGAAAAAATGAAAAAAGATGTACTAATAATAAAATGTCTTCAGATCAAGAACAGAAAATTTATTAAAAGAAAATTAAAATATTCATATAAATATATATGAATGAAACTAAAATAAAATATGATTGTGATTTTAATAAAACTATTTTTCTTTGAAAGTATTGAAAGGTAGGATTTCCACTTTCCCTTAAATTCCCTTCATAGTTTTTGCCATCCATACTCTAAATTCCCTTTCTGTCATTTTCATAATTTCTTTATAGTTGGGATCCTCTGTGGTAGCTGCCTCATGATCTCTTAGAGGTTGTTGATGTGTTCTGGTTTTTCATGTTATCAGAATTTTTTTCTTGGTTCCTCCTCATATGTGTTTTCTTCTTATTCACATCCTTCCCCTACTTACTCCTCTCACTTCCTTCTAATCCTTAATTTTCCTTATTCTGTGCTTGGGTGTTGAAGTGGCCTTTTGGTAGAGGGATGAAAGGAAGAGAAGAAAAGAAAGGAAGAAGGGAGAAAAAAAGGAAAAAAAATCTTTTTAATTTAGAAAAAGGAGAAAAGAAAGATGGAAAGAGAAAAATAGTAATGATAACGGTATTGGGCAGGGCATAATGACCCACATCCATAATACCAGGATCCTAGGGATCTGGGACAGGAAGGCCCCCTGAAGTTAGGAGCTTCTTGGCAGGCTGAACTAGATGAAGACCCTGCCTCCACCAAATATAGAAAAAATTCAGCCATGTGTCATGGTGGAGACCTACAAATACAGTCCCTGGGAGGCCAAAGATAGAAGAGCAAGCACCCAGCCAAGGGTTCCCAGGCCTCAGAGCAAGGCTCTATCCCAGAAATAAAAAAAAGATAAAAAAGAAAGAAAGAAAGAATAAAAAGCTAATGAGAGTGGCTAATGAAAATGTCTCTAGTCTGTCATTTTAAAGCCCCTCATGAAAGGTAGGATTTTAACAGAAAGCTAGATAAAGGATATAGAGGAAACTCTATACTTTTTAACTTTTTTCTACAAGTTTGAAATTATTAATTAAATTGTTAATTTACTTACATAATGGTTGTTAGTTTCTTAGGTTACTTTATAATGTCATTGTACTTATTGATCTCATATAAATGAGCTGATACACGCTCAGAAATCTAAATTGGAACATACCAAACTAGTTCTCCCAAATCGCTTCTCTAGTATTCAAAAACAAATATAAAATATTTCCAATGAATGGTTTCCTTGCATAGTTCTCTGAACTCCCTCCATATGTTATATGCTTCATATCATTTAATTCTTTCTGCAAGCCTAGGAAGTAAGAAGTAAAATTACCATGCTCATTTTACAGATAAGAAAATCAAGGCTGAAAGGTTGAATAACTCATCCAAACTCATACTCTAAAATCTTTTCCTTTAATTGGTTTCATTTATAAGATATGCCCATTTGGCAGAAATGGCTTATATTTTGAGAATAAGCATTTGTCTTTATTTTCAGCTGTATGTGGTGTTCCCTTTCCAAAAGATGAACCTATGGACATTATTCCCAGAAGCTGTCAACTAACAACAGATGTTCCACACGTCACACAGCTGCTAAATATGACTAAACTGCGCCAAACTGAAATAAAATTTGGAAGTCATCCTCTAAGTTCAGCAGAGTCAGGTATGTACTCAGTCACCTAATTGATAAGCATAATATGTCTGCATCTTCTCAATGAAGTATGACCCTCTTTAGAGGCACCATACCTCATTCTAATATATCCCTAGCACTTAACACAGTATTTGCCACATACCAGGTCAGGGGCTACAAACTCAGATCATTACTGAGGCCAGGAAGATAACATAAATGAATAGAGTGGTCTGGCTGTCTGGATAGTTGGCACATAGGAATATTTTCTACTTTAACAGTGAGCCTTACTAGGGGAGTAAGGTGTGGGGATTAAGGGAGAAGGGTGAGGTATCACTTCAGAGAAATGATTCTCCTACTACTAAAATGGCTAACTTCAACAAATGATATAATAAATGGCAATTAACATACAGCCTCTGTGAGGGAGCTGTAGGGAGTGGGGCGAACTAAAGCCAACTGGAAACTACTCTCAGTCTAGGGGAATAGCTGTAATTCAGCTCTAGCCAGTGTTGCCTTTTCAAGAATGCAAGCCAAATCTCATCAGCTCTCCTATTTTTTTAAGAGGAGCTAGGTGTCCAAAATGTTTATGCTAACTCTCCCAATTTTAAATACAGTCTAAAACTTTTCAAAAAACACTCTGTGGGCCACAAAAACATGCCAGAGTTGCCAGTTTTCTCCCTCTATAATGAGTGCTTCTCAACTCCATACATGTTAGAATCATCTAAGACATTTTTAAAATACTTGATATCAAAAAATTTATTTTTCTGATGTTTATGCTCTACCCCTAGAAAATCTCATTTAATTGGCCTAGGGTGAGTGTTTTTAAAACTTCCCTGGTGATTATAATCCAGGGAATTATGTACAGCCAGGGTTGCAAACCACTGGATCACTTAGCCCATAAAGTTCATGTGGTTCAGATGACATTCACAAACACTGAAATAGTTCAGAGGAAGGTAAATGATAGTTCTAATAATAGGACATTTATGGAGGAAGAACAAGCTGAAAGTATTCAATACATACTTAGGTAAATAAGTATTTATAACAAATGAATAAATGAGAGAGGGGGCAGAGGCAAGATGGCCAACTAGAGCCAGCTTTCCACAGAGGTTCCTGTTCAGAAGGAGAGTTAAAGGACGGAAGTTTAGCAAGTAAGTTGATGGTTTGGAGCTAAGCCAAGAGAGAAGGTTGAAGAATGCACATCAACCCTATTGAGGCTGTTTCCCCAAGGAAACAAACAATAGGTACAAAATCCATTGCGAAGCGGACAGGAGTCCCCTCCCCCATGAGAACAGCTCATAGTATACTTTCTACAAACAAGCAAGCAGAGTTCAGATCTCCTCTTATTTTATCCCACGGAGATACCCTCTAAAAACCAAAACTCCTTCTTGAGCACTAGTGTACAGTGGCACTCTTCCACTAGGCATAACTGTATATATTTTCTACCTGCAATTCTGAACTACTTGTACTCCCCTCCCCTCTCACCCTGAGGTCTGGAAACCTGTTCCCCAGAATCTGGAGAATCTGGAGTTCAGATTCTTGGGTATTTCTTGAGAGGGGTGGAGAAGGCGAGAGCTGTTGCGAGTCTGTGCTGATTCTGAAGCACAGATGTAAAGAGAGGACTGGACCAAGGAGGACCTCACAGGAGAGGGAGAAGCAGTGCCCCATGGCACAGAGTAGCAGTGGCAGCGGCAGAAACAATAGTGCTCACACCTCTGGGGATATTTTGGAGAGACACTCCCTGCCTCTCTTGGCTATCAGACAAAGCCAGGCCTCTACTCTGGTGGAAGCCACTGGCAGAACAGATCTGGAATGGAAACATAGGCCCCATGAGCAAAGAGTATGCCTGAGGTGGTACCTTCCCTGGAAGCATGTGGCAGGGACAAAGACTAGAATATGTGCACACAGAGATGGCATACTCCCAGTGTGGGGCTGAGTCAAAAGTGCTGCTTTAGTGAGCCTATGATGCACCCAGGGGAACATAGCTGAGACAAAACCAGGTGGAACAACAGCACCAGCCCAGGGAGAGGCAGGCACTGAGAGCTGTGTGTGAGCTCTAAGTGCAGCCCAGGCAGAAACGCCAACTCCGTGAGAATTGGCGCAAGGACAGTGGCACAGGGTGGGTCTAAGTCAAAGGTTCTGTGACTCAAACAGTGTCTGGCCCACAGGGAAATATAGCCAGGACAGAAACACAAATACTGTGAGAATACAAGTGGCAACAACATCAATCTGGGGCGGGGCTAGAACTGAGTGAACTGCTTCAGCTCCCATTAAGCACCCAAGGTTGTCAGGTTTCAGCTCCCCCTGCCACCTGAGGGCAGAGTACGATAGCCTGGCCAAGGAGACATAGATCTCCCTGTGACTCAGGCAGTTGCAAACCCCTGGAGGATCTGCTCATTGGAGGGAACTGGGTCACAGCCCTGCAGGGTTACAAGTGACCGGGTATGACAGAGGTGTAAGGTGGTGAAAGAGGCATCAACCCTTCCAGACTAATTCATTTACTGGGGGGTCGGGGGGAGGTGCTTCTGACTCCACAGAGCACCAGAGCATACTCCCAGGGTGAGGCTGAGTCAGTAGAGCTGCTTTAGAGAGCCTAAGATGCATACTTGACCTGCCAGCAGACCTCTGTTATCTAGTTGCTAGAGACCTTTTGAGCTTTCCCACTTGAGACTGGGTGCTGACTGGGATAATTGATTTGGAACTCTTGACCTGGTCCAATCACCCAAGGACTATCCAAAGTGATACCCTGGGTGTGTGGTTGTGGGAAGGTTTGATTTTTCCTTCTCCAGTTGTTGCCTGTGGGGGGTGGGGTGACTTAGTTGCTGGTATTTCTCCACAGCTGAGACTTCAACCCAGAGTATCTGATTCACTAGGGTGGGACAGAGACTAGCTGAAAAGGAGAGAGAGCCACTTAGACTCACCACACCAAGCAGGCCCAGCTTTTGGGCAAAGGGCTGGTTAATCACTACTCCTGGAGCCCCCCCACCCAACTTCTCCTTAACTGCTCCTCTAGCCAAACAGTGTAAAATTATCATGGGGTGGAATCAGCAGAAAAACTCCAATAACATGAATAACCAGAGTAGATCAACTCCCCCCAAGGAATGATATAGCAGACACAACAGAAGATCCCATTTATAAACAGATGGCTGAGATATCAGAAATCAAGTTCAGAATTTGGATTGCAAATAAGATTAATAGAATAGAGGCAAAGTTTAAATTAGAAATTTGAGGAGCATTTCAAAAATTGTCTCAAGAATTCAACGAATTCAAAGACAAAATCACCAAAGATTTTGATGACTTGAGACAAGAATTTTCAGCCCTCAAAGATCTGAGAAATACAATATAATCCCTCAGTAACAGAATGGAGCAAGCAGAAGAAAGAATTTCTGAAATTGAAGACAAAACTTTTGAAGGCTCCCAAACACTCAAAGAGGAAGAGAAATGAAGAGCAAAAACAGATCATTCTCTCAGAGAGCTCTGGGATAATTCAAAGAGATCTAATATTCACCTTATTCATTCCTGAAGGTGATGAGCTTGCTGTGAAGGATACAGATGCTTTACTTCATAAAATAATCAAAGAGAATTTACCAGACATGCCAAGAGATTCTGAAATTCAGATAGCAGACAGTTTCAGAACCCCAGCACAACTCAACCTGAATAAGACATCCCCCAGGTACATCATAATTAACTTCACTAAAGTTAATATGAAGGAGAAAATTCTGAAAGCAACCAGACGTAAGAAAATCATAACCTACAAGGAGAAGAATATTAGAATGGCTGCAGATCTCTCTGCTGAAGAGGGTTGTCATCAGCTTTTAATCTCGTAAAACAAAATAACTTTCAACCCAGGATCCTGTATCCAGCTAAACTGAGTTTCATTTATGATGGAGAAATTAAATACTTTAATGATATTCACATGTTGAAGAACTTTGCCATAACTAAACCAGCTCTTCAGGATATTCTCAGACCTATCCTCTGTAATGACCAGTGCTATCCTCTACCATCAAAGTAAACTCACTGAGAAACTTTTTGATCAAATTCCAACTTCCACACTGGCAAAAGGATGAAAAATGTCCACTGGACATTCAAAAAACTTGATACCCAAAATTCTACCAGGCTTATCAATATTTACAGTTAATGTGAATGGCTTAAATTGTCCTCTAAAGAGGCACAGTTTGGCTCACTAAATACAAAACTCAGGCCAGATATCTGCTGCATACAAGAATTTCATCTTACCTTAAAAGATATAGACTCATGGTGAAGGGATGGTCATCTATATTTCAGGCAAATTGAAATCAGAAAAAGGCAGGTGTTGCAATTTTATTCACAGATACAAATAGGCTTTAAACCAATAAAAGTAAGGAAAGATAAGATAAGGATGGTTACTTTGTATTTCTTAAAGGTAACACTCAATACAATGAGATCTCAATTAATAACATTTATGCACCCAACCAGAATGCACCTCAATTTATAAGAAAGACATGAGCAACTTGATTTCCTCCAACACCATGATAGTTGGAGATTTTAACACCCCTTTGGCAGTGTTGGATAGATCCTCCAATAAGAAACTAAGCAAAGAAATTTTAGACTTAAACTTAACCATTCAACATTTGGATTTAACAGACATCTACAGAACATTTCATCCTAACAAAACTGAATACACATTCTTCTCATCAGCCTATGGAACATCCTCCAAAATTGATCATATCTTAGGTCACAAATCTAACCTCAGCAAATTTAAAAGAATAGAAACTATTCCTTGCATCTTCTCGGACCATCATGGAATAAAAGTTGAACTCAGAAACAACAGGAATCTGCATACTAATACAAAAACATGGAAACTAAATAACCTTATGCTGAATGATAGCTGGGTCATGAGATTAAGAAGGAAATTACCAGATTCTTGGAACAAAATGATAATGAAGACATTAATTACCAGAACCTCTGGGATACTGCAAAGGCAGTCCTAAGAGGGAAATTTATAGCATTACAAGCCTTCCTCAAGAGAACAGGAAGAGAGGAAGTTAACAACTTAATGGGACATCTTAAGCAACTGGAAATGGAAGAACATTCTAATCCCAAACACAGCAGAAAAAAAGAAATAACCAAAATTAGAGCAGAATTAAATGAAATTGAAAGCAAAAGGATAATACAACAGATCAATAAATAAAAAACTTGATTTTTGGAAAAGGTCAATAAAACAGATAAACCTTTGGCTAACCTAACTAGAAAAAATTTCGTCAATCAGAAATGACAAAGATGAAATAAGAACAGACTCCTCAGAAATTCAAAAACAGTTGCTGTGAAAGGCTAAAGTATGATTGTATGTGCCTTCCAGTGGTTTTCAAATGCATGGAGATTGCAAAAGCATATCTCATGGTTTTTAAAATCTCATTCATCAGAGCACTTGAGGCTGGAGGTTGTGGCATCTACAGGTTGGAAGTTTGAGTTTGGAGCTCCAGCTGGGATGATCCAGGTTGTTTGCAATGACTAGGGAAGAAGGTTCACATTAAATGCAACACCAGTGACACTATTGGGGACCTTAAGAAGCTGATTGCAGCCCAAACTGGCACCCTTTAGAACAAGATGGTCCTTAAGAAGTGGTACTCGATTTTTAAGGACCACATGTCTCTAGGGGACTGTGAAATCCATGATGGGATGCACTTAGAGCTTTATTATGAATAAAGCAGACTTCCTTCCCCTACTCTACTGTTCTTTCCTCCCACACTGGTATGGATGCTTGTTTTTAAAAGCTTACATTAGAAAGGAGTCACCAATAGCCAGGAGGGAATATACCCAAGTTTTATTGTGACTACTGTGTTACATATCTCACCCATGACTTTCCATCTGTGAGAAAGACACCCTGCAGTGGGAGGAAGCACAAAGAAAATGTGAGGGACTACTATCAGAAATGGATGGAAAAGCAGGCCCAGAGCCTGATGACAAAACAACAGCTGCATTTCAACAAGGAAAAATACCTCCTACTCCATTCTCTGCCCCTCCTCCTGCAGGGGATATGATTCCACTTCCCCCCAATCTTCCAGGTCCTCTTCATCCTGGTATGATGCCAGCATCCCATAAGTGGGGCCCTCCAATGATGCCAATGATGGGTCCTCCTTCTCCTGGGATGATGCCAGTGGAACCTGCTCTTGGAATGAGGCCACACATGGAAGGTCACATGGCCAATGACACCTGGGCCCCCAATGATGAGACCTGCTTGTCCCATGTTGGTGCCCACTCATCCTGGAATAACTTGACCAGACAGATAAGGGTAGAGGGGAGTTTTTCTTTATGTCAGTTTCGTATTACTTGTTCTGTTTCCCCCAGATTGTGGTGCTGTGACTCTGGGTGTTTTCTTAATAGCATAAGGAAGACTTGCTCCTCCTTCCTATCAAAGAGAGAATAGTTTTGAAGGGAAGAAGTAAACTCAAAAAAAGGGCAGTTCTCATTTATATTGTGAAATGTGAAAATAAAACTGTTCAGTAGTTTAGTTAAAAAATAAAACGAAATAAAAACTCACTTTAATGTGGAAGTTAGCAAAAGTGAGGCTGCAGAAGTTCTGAAACCTGTTGAGAAGGAGCCTGCTGGGTGCTATAGGCTGGCGGGCTGGCAGATGAGGAAGACCCTGCTTTTGAGAAAGAAAATGAAGAAATTGGAGGAGGTTCAGAAGGTGGATAAGGTAAAAGATAGAGGCTTTTTATCTGAAGAATTGAGATGGATAATGTATGGCTTTGGAGATGACCAGAATCTTCATAGAATTCATTACTGAAATGACTCACAAGGCCATGTCTGTTGGCAGACAAGGTTGAGTACAAGTTGAAGATATCATCTTGATTCAAATGGATCCTAGGATGTTTGCTAGGTTTAAAGACTTGCTTACTATGAATGAAGAATTGAAACGGGCAAGAAAAGCATTTGAAGAAGCCAACTATGAATCTTGACGTCTTTTGTAGTTTCTGAAACTCCATTATGTTCTAGGGAAACCATATGTAAGAATTGTTATATTTTCTACAGTAAGGTCCTGATATCTACCTATGTAGTGAAAGGTAGAGAAACTGAGTTTTCTGCCTTTACTTTCATGGCTTTGATTTTTATAGTGATATTGGATGAATTGCCTGCCTTGTATGACCATACTTGAATTACTTATTGAGTTTTAATGATCACACATAAGTTAAAGCACCTTTTCAAAACACGCATTTCTTTATGACCATTAACAAAGGATGAAATATTAATAGTGTTCCTGTGTTAGGCATATTTTGCCATTCTGAGCTATGCTGTAGCTGTTCAGTATGTGAAATCTAAATGGCATCTTTGAAAGCTGAAATATATGCTTTATATATTATGAAGTTTCTATATGAAATTAGTCTGAGAGATTATTGTAGTGAACATTTTTTATGTTTCATTTAAAGGGATGATATAGGAAAAGACTTTCTTTTTCTTTTTCTTTTTTATTAAATTATAGCTGTGTACATTAATGCAATTATGGGGTACAATGTGCTGGTTTTATATACAATTTAAAATACTTTCATCCAACTGATTAATATAGCCTTCACCACATTTTCTTAGTTATTGTGTTAAGACATTTATATTCTACACTTAGTAGATTTAACTTGTACCCTTATAAAATGCACCATAGGTGTGGTCCCACCAATTACCCTCCCTCCATCCATCCTCCCAGATCCCTTCCCCTCCCTCTCTTCTTTCCCCTTCTTCTTGGGCTATAGTTGGGTTATAGCTTTCATATGAAAGTGTGGGTGCTTGTAAATTGGTTTCATAGTAGGGCTGAGTACACTGGATACTTTTTCTTCCATTCTTGAGACACTTTGCTAAGAAGAGTATGTTCCAACTCCATCCATTTAAACATGAAAGAGGTAAAGTCTCCCATCTTTTTTAAGGCTGCATAATATTTTATGGTGTATGAATACCAAAATTACTTCATCCATTCATGGGTCAATGGGTACTTGGGCTTCTTCCATGACTTAGCAATTATGAATTGGGCTGCAATAAATATTCTGCTGCAAAAAAAAAGAATTCAAAAAATCTTTAATGAATATTATAAGAAACTCTATTCTCAGAAGTATGAAAATTTGAAGGAAATAGACCAATATTTGGAAGCATGCCACCTTCCTAGACTTAGCCAGAAAGAAGTGGAAATATTGAACAGACCTATATCAAGTTCTCAAATAGCATCAACTATACACAATTTCCCTAAAAAGAGGAGCTCGGGACCACATGGCTTCACATCAGAGTTCTTTTTTCTTTTTTTAAATTAAATCATACTTGTGTACATTAATACTATAATGGGGTACAGTGTGTTGTTTCCATATACAATTTGAAATACTTTCATCCAATTGGCCAACATAGCCTTCATGTCATTGTCATAGTTGTTGTGTTAAGACATTTATATTCCACATTTAGAAAGATTCACAACTACCCTTATAGGATAAATCATAGGCGTGATCCCAGCAATCACCCTCCTTCCACCCATCCTCCCCCCTCCCGTCCCCTCCCTCTCCCCTTTCCCCATATTCTTGAGCTAAAACTGGGTTATAGCTTTCTTATGATAGCTAAAAATTAGTTTCATAATAGAGTTGAGTACATTGGATACTTTTTCTTCCATTCTTGAGATACTTTGCTAAGAATATTTTCCAACTCCATCCATGTAAACATGAAGGAGTAAAGTCTCCATCTTTCTTTATGGCTGCATAGTATTCCATAGTGTACATATACCACAATTTATTGATGCATACATGGATCGATGGGCACTTGGGCTTCTTCCATGACCTAGCAATTATAGATTGGGCTTCAGTGAAAATTCTGGTACAAATATCTGTATTGTAGTGTGATTTTTGGTCTTCTCAATATATACCTAGCAAAGGAATTATAGAATGAAATGGTAGATCTATTTTTAGTTCTCTAAGTGTTCTCCAGCTGACTTTCCAAAAGGGACGTATTAGTTTGCAATCCCACCAGCAGTGTATAAGTGCTCCCTTTTCTCCATAACCATGTCAGCATTTTGTAATATGGGCTAATCTTACTGCTGTTAGATGATATCTCAAAGTAGTTTTGATTTGCATTTCTCTGATGATTAAGGATGGTGAGCATTTTCTCATATATCTGTAGGCCATGCGTCTATCTTCTTCAGAGAATTTCTCTTCAAGTCCCTTGCCCACCCTGAGATGGGATCACTTCCTCTTTTCTTGCTAATACGTTTGAGTTGTCTGTGGATTCTGATTATTAAACCTTTGTCAGATACATAACCAGCAAATATCTTTTCCCATTCTGAGGGTTGCCTGCTTGCTTTTCTTACTGTGTCCTTGGCTGTGCAGAAACTTTTTAATTTGATCAGGTTCCAGTAGTGTATTTTTGATGTTGCTTCAATTGCCCAGGAGGTCCTTCTCATAAAATATTTGCCCAGGAAATTTCTTCAAGAATTTTCCCTACACTTTCTTCTAGTGTTTTTATAGTTTCATGTCTTAAATATAATCTTTAATCCAGTGAGAGTCTATCTTAGTTAGTGGTGACAGGTATGGGTCTAGTTTCAGTCTTCTGCAGGTCACCAGCCAGTTTGACCAGCACCATTTGTTAAATAGGGAATCTTTTCCCCACTCAATGTTTTTAATTGGCTTGTCAAAGATCATATAGCAGTAAGTAGCTGAGTTCATATCTTGGTTCTCCATTCTGTTCCATACATCTACCTCTCTGGTTTTGTGCCAGTAACATGCTGTTTTGATCACAAAGGATTTATAGTATAGTCTGATGTCTGGTAATGTGATTCCTCCTGCTTTGTTTTTGTTTCTGAGTAATGTGTTGGCTATTCGAGGTTTTTTCTGATTCCATATAAAATGAAGTATTATTTTTTTGAGGTCCTTAAAGTATAACAATGGAACTTTAATAGGGATTGCATTAAAATTATATATTGCTTTAGGTAGTATAGACATTTTAACAATGTTAATTTTTCCTAGCCATGAGCATGGTATGTTTTTCCATTTGTTAACATTTTCAGCTATTTCTTTTCTCAGAGTTTCATAGTTCTCTTTATAGAGAGCTTTCACATCCTTTATTAGGTAAATTTCCAAATGTTTCATCTTCTTTGGCACTACTGTGAATGGAATAGAGTTCTTGACTATTTTTTCAGCTTCATTATTGTTGGTATACATAAAGGCTACTGACATATGGGTGTTGACTTTGTAACCTGAGATGCTGCTGTATTCCTTGATCACTTCTAAGTGTTTTGTAGTAGCGTCCCTGGTGTTTTCTAGGTATACAATCATGTCATCTGCGAAGAGTGAAAGTTTGCTCTCTTCTGATACCTTAATCACCTTTTATTCCCTAATTGCAATGGCTAAAACTTCCATTACAATGTTAAAGAGCAATGGAGACAATGGGCAACCTTGCCTAGTTCCTGATCTGAGTAAAAATGATTTCAATTTAATTCCGTTCAATACAATATTGGCTGTGGGTTTGCTGTAGATGGCCTCTATAATTTGAGAAAAGTCCCTTTTGTGCCAATTCTCTTAAGTGTTCTGATCATGAAGGGATGGTGGATATTATCAAAACTTTTTTCTGCATCAATTGAGAGGATCGTATGGTCTTTGTTTTTTAATTTGTTTATGTGGTGAATTACGTTTATAGATTTACGTATGTTGAACTATCCTTGAGATCCTGGGATAAAACCCACTTGGTCATGGTGTATAATTTGTTTGATGTGTTGCTGGATTATGTTTATTAGGATCTTGTTGAATATTTTCACATCAATATTCATTAGTGATATTGGTCTATAATTTTCTTTTCTTGTTGGTTTTTTTCCTGGTTTGGAGATCAAGGTGATATTTGCTTCATAGAATGTGTTGGGTAGTATTCTGTCTTTTTCTATATTTTGGAAAAGGTTAAGTAGTATAGGTACTAGTTCCTCTTTAAAGGTTTAGTAGAATTTTGACATGAAGCCATCTGGTCCTATGCTTTTCTTTTTAGTGAGATTTTGTATCGTTGATGCTATTTCAGAGCTTGATATAGACCTGTTCAACATTTCCACTTGGTTCTGACTAAGTCTTGAAAGGTGATGTGCTTCCAAGTATTGGTTGATTTCCTTCAGATTTTCATATTTCTGAGAGTAAAGTTTCTTGTAGTATTCATGAAGGATTTCTTGAATTTCTGAGGGATCTGTTGTAATTTTGTCTTTACCATTTCTGATTGATGAAATTAGAGATTTAACTCTTTTTTTCTTGGTTAGGTTGGCCAAAGGTTTATCAATTTTATTGACCTTTTCAAAAAACCATCTTTTTGATTTCTTAATGTGTTATATAATTCTTTTGTTTTCAATTTCATTTAATTCTGCTCTAATTTTGGTTATTTCTTTTCTTCTGCTGGGTTTAAGATTGGAGTGTTTTTCCTTTTCCAGTTGCTTGAGATGTCCCATTAAGTTAACTTCCTCTCTTTTTGTTTTCTTGAGGAAGGCTTACAGTGTGATAAATTTCCCTCTTAGGACTGCCTTTGCAGTATCCCAGAGGTTCTGATAACTCATCTCTTCATTATTGTTTTGTTTGAAAAATTTGGTAATTTCCTTCTTGATCTCATCTCTGACCCAACTATCATTGAGCATAAGGTTATTTAGCTTCCACGTTTTTGTTTTGGTCTGCAGATTCCTGCTGTTACTGAGTTCAACTTTTATTCCATGTCGGTCTGAGAAGATGCAAGGAATAATTTGTATTCTTTTAAATTTGCTGAGGTTAGACTTGTGATCTAAGATGTGGTCTATTTTGGAGTATGTTCCGTGGGGTGATGAGAAAAATGTGTATTCAGTTTTATTAGGGTGAAATATTCTATAGGTGTCCTTTAAATCCAAATGCTGACTGGTTAAGTTTAAATCTAAAATTTCTTTGCTAAGCTTCTTGTTGGAGGATCTATCCAGCACTGCCAAAGGAGTATTAAAATCTCGATTATGATGGGTAATCAAGTTGCTCATGTCTGTTAGAGTGTCTCTTATAAATTGAAGGGCATTCTGGTTGGGTGCATAAATATTGATAATTGAAATCTCATCAAATTGAGTATTACCTTTAACAAATATAAAGTAACCATCCTTACTTATCCTTGCTTGCTTTTGTTGGTTTAAAGCCTATTGTGTCTGTGAATAAAATTGCAACATCTGCTTTTTTCTGCTTTCCATTTGCCTGGAATATAGATGACCATCACCCTGAACCTATATTTGTCTTTTAGGGTAAAATAGGATTCGTGTATGCAGCAGATATCTGGCCTGAGTTTTTGTATCCAGTCAGCCAGCCTGTGCCTCTTTAGAGGGCAATTTAAGCCATTTGCATTGATTGAGAATTTTGATTAAAGCTGGCATAATTTTGGGTATCAGATTTCTCAAAAGTCCAGTGGACATCTTTCATCCTTTTGCCATTGTGGAAGTTGGAATTTGATCAAAATTTTCTGGGTGGGTTTATTTACATGGTGGAGGATTGCGCTGATCATTATGGAGGATAGGTCTGAGAATATCCTGGAGGGCTGGTTTAGTTATGGCAAATTTCTTCAACATGTGAATGTAATTAAAGTATTTAATTTCTCTATCATAAATGAAACTGAGTTTAGCTGGATACAGGATTCTGGGTTGAAAGGTATTTTGTTTTAGGAGATTAAAGGTCAATGACCACCCTTTTCTAGCCTAAAAGGTTTCAGCAGGGAGATCTGCACTCATTCTAATACTCTTCCCCTTGTAGGTTAAGGTTTTCTTGCATCTAGCTGCTTTCAGAATTTTCTCTTTCACGTTAACTTTAGTAAAGTTGATTATGATATGCCTGGGGGATGTCTTGTTTGGGTTGAGTTGCACTGGGGTTCTGAAACTGTCTGCTATCTGAATTTCAGAATCCCTTGGCATGTCTGGAAAGTTCTCTTTCATAATTTCATGAAGAAGAGCCTCTGTGTTTTGTGAAGCAACTTTGTCACCTTCAGGGATTCCTATAAGGCAAATATTAGTTTTCTTCGTATTATCCCAGAACTCTGAGCCAGTGATCCGTTTTTGCTCTCCATTTGTCTTCATTTTTGTGTGCTTGGGCGCGTTCAAAATCTTTGTCTTCAGTGTCAGAGATCCTTTCTTCTGCCTGCTCCAATCTCTGACCAAGAGATTCTACCATACTTTTCAGATCTTTGAGGATTGCAACCTCTTGCTTCATTGTGTCATAGTCTTTGGTCATTTTATCTTTGAAATCATTGAATTCTTGAGACGGCTTTTGAATAATTTGAAATTCTAGTTCCCTCCTTTCCTCCATTCTGTTGATCTTATTTGCTATCCAGATTCTGAACTCAATTTCTGACATCTCAGCCATCTGTTTATGGTAAGGATCTTCAATTGCATCTTCCCCATCCTTCCTAGGGTGGGGGATTAATCTACTCTGGTTGTTGTGGTTACCAGAGTTTTTCTGCTGATTCCGCCCCATGCTGAATTTGTACCTTTCAAAGACAGTCCCTAAAACTGTTCTACCAGTGGCTTCTTCTGGTTGTCTAGAGAGACAGGGTGTGTCTACCTGGAAAAGCCTCAGGAGTGTAAGGCTTATTGTTGTTCCCACTGCTGTAGCTATTGCTCTTTGCCTTGGGGTATCACTGCTGTAGTGTGGTTCCCTCTCACCTGGCCGTTCTCTTGCAGTTCTTAAACTGGGCCTGGAATGCCAGAGCCCCGGGAGGTGGGGGAGCAACCTGCATGCAGCTTCGCAGGGAATGTGCTGGCTGGATGGATCAGTCCTCCGTGCGTGCCACTGGGGAGCTCCCAAGGAGCAGGGACAGCAACAGGCAGGCAGCCGCTCAGGGGATGCACTAGCTGGATAGATCAGTCCTCAGTGAGCTCAGCCAGGGAGCCCCCAAGGAGCAGGGCTAGCAACCAGTAGGCAGCTGCATGGGGGATGCTCTGGCTTGGTGGATCAGTCCTCAGTGTGTGCCACCAGGGAACCCCCAGCAAGCCCCCAGGGAGCAGGGACAGCAGCCAGGCAGGTGGCCGGGCAGGACCTGCTGGCTAGTGGGATTTAGTCTTGGACATGTGTAGGCGGCAAGCCCCTGGAGACTGGGGCCCCAGCCAGGCAGGCGGCTTGGTGCGGGACATGCTGACTGGCAGGATTCAGTCCTGGGCATGTGCTGGCGGCAAGCCCCGGGAAGCAGGGGCATCAGCCGGGTAGGCAGCCGGAGCGGGACACGCTGGCTAGCAGGATTCAGTCCTGGGCGTGTGCCGGAGGCCAGCCCCCAGAAACTGGGGACATCATCTGGGCAGGCAGCTGGGTGCGGGACACACTGGCTCATGGGATCAGTCTGCTCAGAGCACGTGGTTCAAGCAGTTCTCCCGGTGCAGGACCGGGGCTTGATCCCGCAGGGGTGGGGAAACGTTGCTCTTGGGTCTCCTCTCACTATCTCTCCAGGCAAGAGGGGAAGGGTGGATTGGAAATTCAAAATGGTAGTGCGAATGCCAGTTCCACTCTTCTGCCTGGGAGAGGATCTTCCCAGTCTCAGCAGGGTCCCTCCAGGGGAGTAGACCCCACTGTCAGTAGCTCTCACTCATGGTGTGAGATAATAGGTCCTCAGTTTATCAGTTGCCTATAGGAGACTCAGAGGAACGGTTTAAAAGAAAACAAAGGAAAAGCATAACTTTCTTGGGGGAGGGGACAGACACTTTTCCTTTAGGGTGTATTATGTACCTGCAGATTGCTTTCTAGGAGTCCCCACTTGCCTCGGCAGAAGTGTCCTGCTGGTATCACTCTTCTCTCTCCACTGAGCTTCCAGTCTTCAACTTTGTTGGGTATTTTCTGGACTTTATCCTTCCCTCTGGACAGGAGCTTCTGTCCGAGGCTGATAACCTGTTGGCCCTCCACCATCATCCCACATCAGATGTCTATCAAACCTTTAAATAGTACCTAGTACCTATATTACTTAACCTTTTCCAAAATATAGAAAAAGAAGGAATACTACCCAACACACTCTATGAAGCAAACATCACCTTGATCCCCAAACCAGGAAAAGACCCAACAGGAAAAGAAAATTATAGACTAATATCACTACTGAATATTGATGCAAAAATATTCAACAAGATCCTAACAAACAGAAACCAGCAACACATCAAACAAATTATACACCATGACCAAGTGAGTTTTATCCCAGGGTCTCAAGGCTTTGGTTCAACATACATAAATCAATAAATACAAATCATCGCATAAACAAAATTAAAAAGACAATACAATTCTCTCAATTGATGCAGAAAAAGTTTTTGATAATATCCAGCATCCTTTCATGATCAGAACACTTAAGAAAATTGGTATAGAAGGGACATTTCTTAAACTGATAGAGGCCATCTACATCAGACCCACAGCCAATATCATATTGGATGGAGTTAAATTGAAAACATTTCCACCCAGATCAGGAACCAGGCAAGTTTGCCCATTGTCTCTACTGCTTTTCAACATCATAATGGAGGTCTGAGCCATCAAAATTAGGCAAGAAAAGGCAATCAAAGGTATCCATACAGGGTCAGAAGAGATCAAAACTTTCACTCTTCACAAATGATATGATTGTATACCTGGAAAACACCAGGGATTCTACTACAAAACTCTTTCTCAGGTTACAAAATCAACACTCATAAATCTGTAGCCTTTATATATACCAACAATAGTCAACCTGAAAAAACAGTCAAGAACTCTATTCCTTTCACAGCAGTGTCAAAGAAGATGAAATATTTGGGAATTTACCTACCAAAGGACATGAAAGGTCTCTATAAAGAAAACTATGAAACTCTGAGAAAAGAATTAGCTGAAGATGTTAACTAATGGAAAAACATACCATGCTTATGTCTGGGAAGAACCAACATTGTTAAAATGTCCATACTACCCAAAGCAATAAACAATTTTAATGCAATCCTTATTAAAGCTCCACTGTCATACTTGAAAGATCTTGAAAAAATAATACTTCATCTTATATGGAATCAGAAAAAAACCTCGAATAACCAAGATATTACTCAGAAATAAAAACAAAGCAGGAGGAATTACGCTACAGACCTCAGACTATACTGTAAATTCATAGTGATCAAAACTGCAGAGTACTGGCACAAAAACAGAGAAGTAGATTTATGGAACAAAACAGAGAACCAAGAGATGAACCCAGCTACTTATAATTATTTCATTTTTGATAAGCTAATTAAAAATATTCAGTGGGAAAAATTCCGTATTTAACAAATGGAGCTGGGCGAACTGGCTGGTGACCTATAAAAGACTAAAACTGAACCCACACCTCTCACCATTAACTGAGATAGAACTCTCACTGGATTAAAGATTTAAATTTAAGACAGGATACTATAAAAACACTAGAAGAAAGTGCAGGGGAAATACTTAAAGAAATCAGCCTGGGCAAATATTTTACAAGGAGGACCCCTGGCAATTGAAGCAGCATCAAAAATACACTACTGGGACCTGATCAAACTAAAAAGCTTCTGCACAGGCAAGAATACAGTAAGTAAAGCAAGCAGACAGCCCTCAGAATTGGAGAAGATATTTGCAGGTTATGTTTCCAACAAAAGTTTAGTAACCAGAATCCACAGAGAACTCAAACGTATAAGCAAGAAAGGAAAAAGTGATCCCATCTCAGGTGGGCAAGGGACTTGAAGAGAAACTTCTCTGATGAAGACAGGCGCACAGCCTACAGACACATAAAAAATGCTCATCATCCTTAATCATCAGAGAAATGCAAATCAAAACCACTTTGATTAACTCTTAACTCCAGTAAGATTAGCCCACATCACAAAATCCTAAAACCAGAGATGTTGGCGTGGATGTGGAGAAAAGGGAACATTTGTACACTGCTGGTGGGAATGTAAACTAATATGGTTTTTTTTTTTTGGAAGTATGTTTGGAGAACACTTAGGGGTCTAAAAATAGACCTGCCATTCAATCCTACAATTCCTCTGCTAGGTATTATATCCAGAAGTCCAGAAGACCAAAAATCACTTTATAACAAAGATATTTGTACCAGAATGTTTATTGAAACCCAATTCATAATTGCTAAGTCATAGAAGAAGCCCAAGTACCCACTGACCCATGAATGGATCAATAAATTGTGGCATATGTACACCATGGAATAGTATGCAGCCTTAAAAAAGATGGAGACTTTTATCTCTTTCATGTTTACATGGACGGAGTTTGAACATACTCTTTTTAGCAAAGTATCTCAGGAATGGAAGAAAAAGTATCCAATGTACTCAGCCCTACTATGAAACTAATTTATAGCTATGAAAGCTATAACCCAATTATAGCCCAAGAAGAAGGGGAAAGAGTAAGGGGGGGAGGAGAATGAGTTGGAGAGAGGATAATTGGTGGGACCATGCCTACTGTGTATTTTACAAGGGTACATGTTAAATTTACTATAAAGGTCTTAATACAGTAGCTAAGAACATGCTATGAAGACTATGGGAATATAAAGGTCTTAGTACAATAGCTAAGAAAATGCTGTGAAAACTATGTTAACCAGTTTGAGGAAAATATTTAAATTGGGTATAAAACCAGCACATTGTACCCATGATTGCATTAACGTACACAGTTATGAATTACAGAAGTGTAAGGTAGGGCAGAAGACTAAGCAAAGACATGGAGACAGCAAAATGGGTGGAGTTTTCTTGAGAGATTAGAAAGAGGAATGGCCATATTGCAGGAAGTGGAGTGGGCTTCATATTCCTAACATAGAGGAATGATAACTTCTATTTTAGGAAGTGGAATTTGACAGCAAGATTTAAGGGGAAGTTCAAAATCAAGTGAGAACAGAGATTAAGGAGCACAACTAAGATGTCTCTTCAGCATTCTAAGCATAAAATTCAAGGGGACAGACTGACAGTTGGCTGTGAAAGTGGAAAACAATGGCCCTGAGATTAACTACAGGGGAAATTGGGAAGGATTTGATAATTCTCAGATAGTAGACAGAACTAAATGGTAGGCAAATTTTGAGGAACATCAAAGAAAAAACTGGAGAAAAGAGATAACTATCATGAAAGTTGCAAAAGTGAACTCATTTTACTCTCTGAACTTACCCTATGTCCATTTATTCTTGGGGTATTTTCTTACATGTCAACCTTCATCAGCGTTAAGTGAAGAACCTGGTTCTTGGTTGAAAACCCTGGAGAATTGGGACCTATTTTTTAACTTTTTCAATATAAACCCTGGTAGAGGACTATTTGTAAATAGGCACTACATTTTTGACCCTCTATTATGACATTTTTGACCCTTTATTATGACATTTTTGAATTTATGGAAGAGTAGAGAGTATGTATGATGAACAACCCCCATGTACAACAGTTATTAACTTTAGGCAGAGTAAAGGCAAAGCAGGGCACCCATAGTGAGAATTTACATATTCATTATATACACTATATTTGGACAGAGAAAGAGACAGAGAGGCTATATACAACTCATGCTCATTAAAGAGACTTTAGAAAATATATACATAAAAGGATAAAAATACTTCACAACCCAGACAGCCACCATAAATGCTTTGGGTCTTCAATTTATTATTAAATGAAGATTAATCACAGAATGAAATGAATTAACAATATTTTTGATAACAAATACTACATCTACACCAAATATGCTTTGATAACATTCAATAACAAATGATTAAACCATAGATCATATTCGATAACTCTTTGCAATTTTAAATGTTCTTTTTTGCTTCTGTCTCTCTAGCTTAATGTTTTAAAAGCAATACTGAAAGTCTATATCGAGATTTTTTTTTCCCATTTGAGATATGGGTGGGTTTTTTCCCCAATAATTGCACATTCCGATACAATTGCTGGTTTTCTTCTCTTGATACCTTGGGAATTAGAACCATAATAATCATTTACCAGAATTACCAGCTTATAATGTCTCCTTAACCTGGTGTACTTTACCAGCAATCCTCAAGCTTCTATTTCAGGCTGAGAGCCATAATGGGCCAAGTAATCAATGTGACCATGAGAAACAGCTACATAATCCTCTGTAGGAGCAGCCTGCACCTCTAACAGTGGGAGAGCACTTTTCCTCCGTCCCATGAGGGGCTTCCAAATTTCATTTCAATGTAACATAAATTCCACCACCACCCCTCTTCCTTTTAATAGAGATTGAACCTGACTAAGCACAGACATCATAGGAAATCCCATGATGTCTGTGCCCAGAATTCTTGAAAAGAGGGAAACATGGGAACAAGAAAGCTTCTCAAGTTTCCTTTCTGGGTCAGAGTTGGGATGCCCTGCTGAGAGGCTCCAAAAAAGCACTTATATCCAGATATTTTAGAAGTCTTTTTTTTTTTTTTTTGGAGACAGAGTCTCAAGCTGTCACCCTGGGTAGAGTGCTAGGGCATCCCAGCTCACAGCAACGTCAAACTCTTAGGCTTAAGCAATTCTCTTGCCTTGGCCTCCCAAGTAACTGGGATTACAGGTGCCCGCCACAACACCCGGCTATTTTTTGTTGTTGTTGCAGTTGTCATTGTTGTTTTAGCTGGCCCAGGCTGGGTTTGAACTCACCAGCCTTTTTATTTAAAGTTCAAGGACACTTAGAATGTGTAAGATTAAAGGCAAATTTGAATAAATATTAATTGCATCATTAATTCAATGTTATAATCAGACAGTCTTTTTCATAGACCATGTTTGAACCCAACTTATAGAAGAGAATATAAATATACATATATATATATATTTCAGATTCCATAAATGGGCTCTCAGTGCATAATAATAGTCAGCCAGAAATTAGTAATTGCCATCTATTAGCATATTTCTTCTGCCTTGTGATTCCCAATCATATTATATTCATTTGTAACCCATAGGGTTTATTATTGTTCCTCTGAAGGAACTTTCATTACACATGGATGGCAGCTAAGATTATATGAATATACATTGCCTGTTGTGGTCTTCTTTCTACCAATACTTTGAATTTCTGATTTTGACATTTGTGAGTTTTGACAATTACTATAAATGAATATAATAATAATTATTGTTCTGTGTGCAAGATATTTTGTTTGAAAGGTTCAGTTAATGCCCAAGGACAGACTTTTTGATTACAGAAAAGCCAGGAGATATTTCTTCATTTGAACTATTTGTTTTTGTGTCTTTCTAAAAAGTAGACTCTCTGTGATGAGATTTGAATTGCATGAGAAAATGTATGCTCTTATAATTGACTATGTAGTACTCATGTAAATTGTGATATTTTATTATAAATGTACATATTGAGAGACCCCAATGAAGCCTCTAGAGAAAGAAGGAGCTGTTTCCTATGGATCCTTTCTAGAGTTTTAACACAGCCAAAAAGGAAACCTTGAAACTTGTAATTGTTTTGGAGTGCATTTTGTTGAATGTCATATAACTTGATCAAGAAAATTTAATGAAATTAATAAAAATAATTGTGTTTCCAAAAAGCTACACATTACTATTATTCACTTGGTCAATTCGCAGTGAGTATTAACTAATGAGTGTTAGTCTACAGAAGACTGTGCAATCTGATGATCTTATTTTCCTTAATGGGACCACAATTTAATCGAACCAGAGTATCAGCTCTGGTTATTGAAGTTGAGCATTCAGCTCCTGATGACAAGATGCAGTGGTCCACTAAGCACAAATCAAAATTACTAATTTGCTCAAAAATTAGAAGGCAGTTTTCCCAAGTGCCCTCCTTCCATAGCAGCAATCTTATTTGATTTTTATTCCCTTTTAAATGAGAAAAGACTGACATGTCTAGCTCCTAGTAAAACTGAAAATGGGAAAATTAATGTTTCTTAGCAAAAAACATGAGATAATCATTTATCTTTGACATTAGTGAGATCTTTATTAAAATTTCTTCTTTGAGTTCTACATTATGCAATAACAAAATATACTGTGAAGTCAAGGAACCTAAAAGGAAAAGGTATTGAATTCTGATTTCAGGGGGAAAAAAAAAGACATTCTTTAATTCCTTCTTTTCTAAACTAGACTTTTGGTTAGCCTTGGTTTAGGATTGTTGGTTAAAGAGATCCCACAACTTTTAGTTCCAATGTGTGATAAAAATTCAAAATAAACTCTGTCATCATCTGTATTTGAATAACATTCCCTTTCCTTATCATTAGTGAAATGAAACATAACTTCCATTCCTTCATTGTGAATTTTATTTAAGTGTGAAAGGATTTTAATATGAATTTGATAGGTTATCTGTGAAATCTCTTCTAGCTAAGATATCACAAGCTATTTATAGAGTGAATTTCAATTTTTCTGTAAAATGTCTGCTAAATTATTGAAAATCAATAATAAAAACATAATAGTAAATAGAAAAAATGCATTTAATCAGTTTGATAATTGTGTTACTTCTGCAGGTTTGACTCATGCCAACCTTACATTTTTCCTTTAGATGTTTCTGACAACGTTGTTTGTAATAACAAACACCTAGAGACAAACTCCTGGTTTACAGTAGGGAACCGATCAAATAACCACACACTAAGATATTATGCAGCTGTACAGAGAATGAGCCACTCTGCTTGTGCTAGTCTGGAAAGGTCTCAAAACTGTGTCAGTCACTGAATAATGGAAATCAAGAATGCTGTTTCAGTATAATCTCACTTGTATAAATAAAAAAGTCACCTCTGTATGATATATGCATAAAATTTTTTAAGGAAACATAAGAAACTTAATTATTTTTGAAAACAGGGACTAAGGCAGAGGCAGGGAGATAAGACTTTTAATTCTCATGTCATAACCTTCCCTATTAGAGAATTTTAATTTTCAAACTACAGTCATGACTTTTGTCAACAGATGTATTATATTAGAGCAATAATGTGATTTTTCTAGTTTCTTCTCTGTGCTTTTCTGTAGTTTGAAAAATCCCAGGAATTTCTATAAGATTTAAAATATTTCTCTATTTAATAGCAATATTGTTATTTAAAATATGTAATAGGAAGGAAATCTAGAATTATTGCCAAAGTAAAGGCTATATATAATTAACTGTTAAACAACTACTTTTTATTTATAGCTAATGGGTTATATATATGTTATCTACACTGTATCACTATGAATTCTGAAATAATTTAATTAACCTGTGAATTTTCGCATACTTTTTAACTAGTGGTGAACTTGGGGTTATAATTATCAGTGATCTCTGGTAACTTCTTTCTACCACATCACTCTGTTTTTATTTTCAGCACAGCATTTATCACTATCTGATATTTTCTTGTTTACTTGGTTGTCTCTTTATTGCTGTCTCCCCCACTAGAATGTGAGGCAGGGGTCCTATTTATTATTGTGTCCCTACCTCCTAGCTTGATGCTTAGCACTTACCAGGCTCTCAATAAATACTTGCTGATTGAGTGATTAAATAAATGAATGAATGAATGAAATGCTAGCCAAATGATCTGAGCAGATAAAGGATATTTAGCAACAAATTTAGTGAGTTTTGTCCGTGTTCCAAGTACCAAAACCCTTTACATAGCTTCTCTCATTTAATCTTCTCTCACATCCTTTATTGCAGATAACGTCATCATCATCCTTTTTTCTATGATTGAGATATAATAACTGTACATATTTGTGGGGTACAATGTGATACTTCAATATACATAAATTATATAATGATCAGATTAGGGAAATTTGCATATCCATTATCCATTTATTATTTCTTTGTAATAAGAACAATCAAAAACCTGTCTTCCAGCTATTTTGAAATATACCAGAGCTGTCCAGAATGTATCCAGCCATCTATGTCTCTGTTTTTCATATTATATCATATTGTATGGCTGGATACATTCCAGACAGCCCTCATATGATATATTATTATTGTTACTTCTACTCAATAATTGCCTTTTGATAGATAAGGAAACTGAGGCTCGAAAAGATCAGGTAATTAGTGAACAATAGAGCTGGCATGTGACAGGCAGTCTGGTTTTGAGATAGATTCTTAGTTACTGACTCCTTTTAACCAATTTCTCTTTATTAGGTTCAAGCATCATCTCCTGGGAAGCCTTCTTCTTCCCTTCTTCTTCTCTTGCAGGAAACCACCCTAGGTCCAAGCCCAAATGGTGGAAATTATCTACTAAGACCCATAAATAAGCTGCACCATAAACAAATTATTCAAAATGGAGAGTTTTCCTAAAATAATGAATGTTTCCCTAAATAATGAAAAGTTTCTTTGCTCATTAAGAGTAAAGAACAAAAACTAAGCTAATTCTGAGTTTTTAATAAATTAAGAGTTTATGAAGAGAAGTGAAGAAAAGTAATATCCTATGCTTTATTACTTTTTATCTTACATAAATAGCCTAACTTTACACACAAATGATGTTTTTACATTGTCTAAGCTCCTATTCCAGTTCAGAAGAAAATTATGGCTTCTTATTTTAGTTTTTAATATTTTTTGATTGCCCTTCAAAAATATCTTAAACTTTTTATAATGAGGAAAGGCTAATGTGCTGGTTTTAATTATTTGCAAAAGTTGAAGACTGATTTTAATCACCCAAAGCCTTTCCTGCTTTAGTCATTTACTTATCTGTTTTTCTTTTCATCATGCTTCCAGAGTTTACAGACTGACAGTCTTCTAACAGGTCTAAAAATGTTTTTAATTAAAATACTTCATATTAGGTACACACTCTCAAATTAGTCACAGTTCCCCCTGCATTCTACATCTGCCTGCTTGTCATGTATGTGTATCTGGCAAACTTCAGTTTGCCCTGCTGCCCCTACCATCAACCCCCTACTCTCTTCCCTTTGAAAGAAGGTATTATGGAATTATGTTCTGTGAGTAATTCCTCACAAATCTCATTAGACCTCATGATGTGCACCAAATTACCATATTCATGAAGTTTTGATACTTATCTATACAATCATTAATAAACCCACTTTTTGAGACAGGAAATAAGTTTTTAGTTAGATAGCTTCAAAATACTATGTAGAAAATAAATAGCAGATGTGGGAAGTGTCCCCTCTGATGCCCGCCTGGCCCACAGAGGGCAGCATCACGTGTGGTAAAAAGAAGGCACAAAGAAGCTCTGAGACATTTGGGTTCTGACCCCCACTCTGGGTGAGGACAGTTCTCTAAACATTGTGAGTGTGAGAATAATTCTCTAAACATTGTGAGCCTCAGTTTCTTCTTTTGTGGAGATGGAATAAGAATATCACACTGGGTGATTAGAAATCACATAGAGATTGAGTATGTATCATGATATCCATTATTCCTGAAGCCTTAAATTAAATTATGTCTCTGACCCCCAAAACTAGATAGTGGAACCCTTAAAACCCTTTGGACTTTTCCTTCATAGCTTCTATCACAGATATAATCATGTTGTTATTTATGAGTTACTTGGCTTTCCTATTCATCTTCCCTATGAGTCTACTTTTACTCCCTGTCATACTAGGGCAGTACCTGCTCAGACTAGGTGCCCGATCACTAGTGAAAGAATGGGAGAGTGGAGGAATAAATGACTGTGAACAGACTTTGTAAACTGTTGAAGACTGTTCAGAATGGAAGGCATTAATAACATTGAGTAAGCATTTGTTCCCTACTAGGGTCATGATTTAACATAGCACATGTATTATTTTATGTAATTTAATGGCATGACTTAAATACTGCTATTATCCCAATCTATTATCCCAATCTTACAGTGAAGAAGGCGAGGCTTGAAAAGGCTAAGTACCTTGTCTAAAATAATATTGCTCTACTAGATCAGCTTTTTTTTGTTATTTTTTATATTCTTTAGAACAACACACACATACTAAAATAAAAAATAATCCAATTCAAAGTCTGAATTTTTGTACCAGATTTAATTCTGATTTGATTTTTAGATAATAGATGTAAGTCTTGAGCATGACCCTTCAGTGATTAGAGTTGAAACTTCAGCAGGTTTTTCTGGTTAAACTTTGAAAGCTCTGCAAACTTAAATGACTATAATAATTAGAACATTGTATCTTGAGACAAAAATGAATGTTTATTTTTCTAAAAGACAATTAGAGAGTAGACCCTCAGGTTTTACAATCTAACTACAACGGCATGTACCCCTCAGTAAAATAGCAAAATAATTAATGGTAACATCTCTGACCTACACAAGTTCATTTTCTGCAAGCTCAAGAAAATGAAATGCCTAGAGCATGACTTTAATCTAATCTTGATTTTTAACCTTATATTATGCATATTGATATCAGTTCTTAAAAGAGCTCCTTTTAGAATTCAAAAACATACTTTTTTGCTTGTAGTTTTCTTTCATTAAGATTTTTCTCATTATAGAAACTTTGTTCCTTCTTTTTCTTTTTGAAACCAAAGTTCTAAATTAGTTTTCTTAGTAGATTTTAATTATGACCCTATTATAGTAGATACATAGCATAATATATGACAGTTAATATGATTATAAACAGAATTATTAAAGTGAAATAGAATTAATTGATGTGTTCGTTGTAATAACAAGCTTAAAGCAGTCTGTTAATTAAAGATATACTACATACTGGAATATTGATGTACTTTGCTTTGTGGATTTGCAGGGAAATCTAAAGTCTTTAAAAGTTTGAAGTCTTTAAAAGTAGACTTAAATTTAAATACACGGTAGTGTATTATTCTTTAAAGAAAATCCTATAGTAGATCTTCTTTATAAAATACAGAATATGTATTTTTTGTGATTTAAGGAATTAAGGTATAACAGAGTTTTAGGTGTATCTTTAGTAGTTACTGGGTATCTGCTGCTAAGCAAGAGATTCCCCTAAGAAATTCAAAAGTATTTAGGAGTTATAATTTTAAACTATGAAGAAGTTATGTTCATTTTGTCAGACTTGTAGTTCAAACTATATCAGTATGATTTCTGAAATATTCCCCCCATCCAAAATATTCTCTTTTCTCTTTTTTATTTTGTTTATTATCTATAACTTTGGTGAGATTTATCCATTGTCTACCATGTACTAAGCTGGACTTAGCAGATGAGGGTTCATATAGTAACAAATAAATGTTTTTCTACTCAAAAGAACTCACATTAATTGAAGAGAACCTACATATAGGTAAATAATATTTTAAAAAAACATGAAGGAATCTGTCCTTTTAAGATATTTGAACAGAAAAAAAAAGGCACATAGCTGAATACTTCCCAGGTTTAGAAGGGGGAGCTGGTAAGGAACTCCCAACTAGCCCGATGCCATATCCCTCAGTGGCCATTTTTCTCTGAGAAAATCAATGTTAGAGAACAAAATAAATAATCTAGACTTTGTCCCACTTAGTCATAAAAGGTAAAAGTGATGTGTACAGTTTGAGTATCATTTCTTATGTTATCAATGCTGACAGACTAACAATGTTTTGGTGACTCTAAATGGATATTTATAAATGGCTGGAAAAAAATACAGAGGCACACATAGCCAAGTCTATTTGGTAACACTAGGAAATTTCAAATGTAACCTGAATAGCCTCTGATTGAGGTGCCTTAGCACTGCTGCTGTTGAGAACCTTGCCATTTATATGAAGATTAATGTCTTATTCATTGTTGACTCTTCTCTTTGATCCTCCAAACCTTGGAGTTGTCCAGTGCTATCCAATCTTCCTCCTTGATTTGCACCTGAAACTTCCAAGTGGATTTTTCTTAAAATGAAATTATAGCCATAGAAATACTTGTGTCATTTAACCCAGCTTCCTCTGACTCATTCAGTGATTCATTCATTTTACTCAGCAAGAAATCTATCATGTGCCTACTCTGTGTCAAGCAGTGGGCTGTGTGCTGACTATGCAGGGTGACAGAGCAGTTGTCAATTGTTTATATCTACTGAAGCGCACATATTAGAGAAGCCCGTACATACATACAAGAGTGCAATTCTGACAAGTTCTGCAAAGGACAGTTCCAGTATTGGGGGAACTTACTCTAATCAGGAAAGTCCACAAAGTCTTTTCTGGGGAAGTGATAAGTAAACTGAGACATTCAGGCCAAGAAGGAAAGGAAAAGCTTTCTATCCCTGGGGAAGAGCATGTATAAAAACCCTCATAGGCAGCAGGAACTGAGAAGGCCAGTTTGTGGAGAGAGCACAAAATGAGAGGTGTAAGTTTTTGTACGTTAGAAGCATGCAGGTTTTTACAGGCGATGTTGATGTCTTTCTCCTTAATTCTTCAGCAGGAAAGCCATTGAAGAACTTTAAATGAAGGAAGGGAAATGATTCAATTAGATTTATGTTTTTATGAGACCTCTCTGACTGCATTTTGGAGGAAGAAGAGAACAGGGCACCAGAGAGGACATATTTAATCACTTGAGCAGTTTTGTGATCATCCAGGAACAGGAGAATGGTCACTTGGATGTTGGTGCTGGTGGAAGAGTTGAAGAGAAGTGGTTTGGAATTGGATATGAAAATGGGATGGCTTGTGGTATCCTTCCTTAGAGCAGATTTCAGGAAGTGGTCAGGGAGGCTACTGGATATGAATGCAGCTCAGAAGAGAGGACTAGGCTAAGAAATGCATATTAGGGAGTCATCTGATGTCTGAATTTGCCTCACAGTATCCAAAAGAGCTATCCAGACATCTGCTTGAATACCTTCAAAATGACAGAAAATTCACCACCACAGCCAAACATGTTTAGAGAAAGATGTTCCTTATGTTGGACTAAAAACTTTCTGAAATAAATTCTACTCATTAGTTCTGATTCTGCCTGTTACACACTGGAACCTCTCTTCTACCTAATTAGGGTTCTAGGAATTGAATAACACTGACATCTTACCTCCCTGTTCATAACTTCAACATCCATGTCAGGTCTTCTGTCCAGCAAAATTTCAGTTTAATTCAAAAGACTTTCCCCTACCCTTCTTGTCGGCTTGGTCTATTACAAACACAAAAACAGACACACACACCCCCCAAAAAACACCCGTATAGCCACACATATTACTTCCACTAAGGCAAAATACAGTAAACCTCTATAAGTTGACCACCCAAGGGACTGTAACAAACTTGTCGATACATGGAAGTGCTCAACATAAGGAAGTAGGCCTGGTGTACTGATACATCCATGTGGTGCGTATCTGGTCTGTGAAAATTAGATCAACTTAAGGAGGTGGCCAATGTAGGGAGGCGGTCAATTATCCTACCTGCTCTATTAGAGAAGGCTAATTGCAGTCACAAAAAACAGTGTAGTGTGGAGTTCTTAGACAGCTTTCCATGTGATCATTCAGAGACTTTTCATTGAGTTGTTCTCCTGAAGGCTTTAAAGTCCTTCTGCATCTTGTGAGGAAGGGAGAGAATGGAGAGCATGGGGAATTCTGCAGGTGGCTTAGGGGCCATGAAGTGGCTTATACTTCTCACATTCCATTAGCCGGAACTCAGTCCCATGGCCCTATATGAGGGAAGTGTTTAAAAATGTAAGTTAGCTGTGTGTGCAGAAATAAAAACAGCATGATGGTGGGCATGCCTGCCCTATTCTGAAGATAACACCTGTTTGCTATCTTTCAAAGAGATTCCCTGTTACCTACCAAATTTAGCATAGGCTTTTGACATTTTAAGGCTCTTTTCAACATGGCTATAGCCTCTCCTCCCAGCGAAGCTGATCACTTCCTTACCCTTAAACATACCTTTCCCTTTCCCTCCTCCATGCCTTTACTCAGGCATTTTCTTCTGCCTAGAGTACGCTACATCTCTTTTTCTTGAAATCCTGTCAGTCATTCAAGGTCCATTAAGAGATCATTTATTCTTCATCCCTACAGGTCTGTCTTATGTTAGTGACCTGTTTACTTATTACACCCTGCCAACTCCTGACTCCCTGGGAGCAAGCAATATGTCATATCCATGTTGTGTCACTGACAACTGCTAGGAAATGCCTGCCAGAGTACTCAGTTAAATATTTCTTCAGTTGAGTTGATTAATTGTATTTAAATTATTTACATAAAGAGAAAATTTGCTTTTTAGATCTTTTTTCTCTTCTCTCTCTTTTTTTTTGTGTTTGTGGTAGTAGTTCTCAAATGACGTTAAGTATAGAAATTACCTGGGAGAAATTATAAAAAGTATTTTGTTCCCTCCTTCAAGATCCGGCTCCTTCTTCAAGATTCTAATTCTACAGATCTGACAGTTTTGATGGTGGGTCCCAGTATCTGCAGTTTTTAATAAGTGCTGGGGTGGGGGGTATGATTTGGGTCATATGGCACTTGCACTACACTTTCAGAAATATTGCAACATGGCGTTTTCCATTGTACCCATTAATGGACTATTACTACCTTCCTTTAACAAAACAGATCAGTTCATTAACAGGGGAGCAAGTAGTGTGAGAAATAGTAAAAATCAAGATGTTTGTCATATCGCCTTTGGATCCAGAGTTCTTGGACCACCTCCACTGTCTGGCAGAAGGAATAACATAAGGATATCCAGTGAGGTAAGCACAGGTTTAATGAGCTTACCTAAGTGTCAGTGACATGGTAAGGGAAGGGTTTCTTCTCTTTGTGGGGTGGGAAAAGGGAGAGAGAGAAAGTGATAGACAGCATGCCAAATAAGGCATAAGTTTGGGCCAGAAATTCTGGATTTTAAAAGACATCAAAACTATTTCCTTTTTGTCATGTCAACATAATTAACATTATGTAAATGTTAATTATGTTCACAAATATGGTCATAAAAACTTATAGGCAAATATACACAAGAATATTTTGCCATCTTCTTCGAAAGAGGAGTTGGATCATACCTTACAATGAATAGTTCTCTAATGTTATGTTTTTTATTTTTAATTTCCTCTGAATTTCTTACATACACAGTGATTTTTAACTCAGCTGCTACCTAATAAAAATAGTGTAGCAAATAAACACATTCATTTATGTGTTTAGAAGACTTGTTTGTCTTCTATTTTATGTCATTTTTCTCCTTCCACTTCTGATTTCCCATTCCATCACCTTTTAACCTTATTTCCTCTAGTTTTTTTCCCTCGCCCTTTATATGTCCAAATCTTACTTTTCCTATGTAGTTTCTACAGGAAGTAAATGCATTTCCTATATATTTAAATGTACAAATTAATTCCTTTTTCTTACAGACAATTAAACCTATTGGGTCCAAAAACAACCGGTCATGCCAGCAATTCACTGTACAAAAATGTGTAAACAGTACAGAAATGTCAGCCTTGCTGATATCTGAGGAGCAAGGAAGTAAAGAAAATAGTCACCAAATAAAGCAGACTGTACCTATTCATGGTAAGAAAAAATTATGCATTAAGATTGCTAGCTAGTGAATATAGTGAGAAATGTTAACATTTATCAGCAGTTATGTTCATATCTAGATCTTAAGTCCAGAGAATTATCATTCCATAATGAAAAGGGTGGAAGATTTTGAAACATATTTAGGATTCTTAGATGTCTATTATCATCTGGAACCTATCATTCTGTTTACCACATTATTTCAAATTGCTGGGATACTGCCTGTTTTTACTTTATGATAAACTGTGTAAGAAAGAAATAGCATCCTATTATCCCTGTATTTTATGTGCATTTTTAAGTTTTCCTAGCTTTCTTAGCTTAATTTTATGTTTGAATTAATCTCTTCTATTTGTAAAATATTTTCTTCTCTCTCATCAATACAAAAACAACCCTGTGAACAAAGAAAGGACTTCTGTCCCATTTTACAGATACAGATTTCAAGGCTAACAAAGAGTGATCTGCAGATTTGCAGTTTGGAATCATTAAAAAGAATTGATACCAGAACCCAGGGCTTACAATTCCCTGTCACTTTTTCACCCTTAGTAATATGACTTTGGTGGAAAGGGGAGGCATTTGAGTTCATTTTATTTGATTTAAAAATTAATAATCACTATTACAGACAATAGCCCCCACTGGAGTGTAAAACTGAGATAAGAAAATGAATAACGTAAGTCCAAGTTTTACCACTGACTATCTGTGAGGCCTTCACAGTTAGTGAAACCCAGTTTCCTCCTCTGTAAAATGGGAATACCATTACTACTGGCACTGGTATACTAGTAATAAATAACAACTGCCTCAAAGGGTCATCGTGAGAATTCAATGAGAAGGAAACAGTTAAGTGTATCATGTCGTACTAAGAAATTAAGCATTCAGTAAATACTAGATGCTGCTGTGAATGTTATTATTACATAATTAAATTATACTTAAAAACTCTTTCCTAGGCTTGACCTCAGTTTTCCAGGGTTCCTTTAAAGACTGCATTAATGTACACAGCTATGATTTAATAAAAAACATTAAAAAAAAACTTCTCTCTTAGCTCTTCTTGAAAATATGGCTAGCTGCACTTCCTCTTTTAAAGAAAGGAGTAATTTTTCTGTATTGGCTATCAATTTCTTTTTTTATGTATCCTTTAATACTGCATACGGCATGATTAACCTTAATCAAATTACTTGTTCTCTATAAGGCTTTATTACATGAATAAACTATATCAGCAATTTTGAAAACCTACTAGGATCCTAATATTGGAATAGGAATAAATGTCTATATTCTATGAAGGAATAAGTTATGTTTTTGATATAGCTTCATGTTATGTCAAAATGATACATGAATATTCTCATTTTAGCGATAATTATATTTACTGAATTACTTCAAGCCATATAGTACTTTCTGTTCTGGCTTTTATTCTTTGATATGAAAATGTACCAGCCAATCTACATATTATGCATCCGCATCCCCCTCAAGAACCATCAGCAGATAAGAATAATAACAGAAGAAGATTACAGTTAAAAAGCACCCGCAGAGAAAGGACAGAGACACCCAGCGGTATGGTACTATTTCAATACTATCTTATATCTGTCTATTACACAGGGCAATGGAATCTGTCTCTGCAGGTTGTAAATTTCAAAAGATTATAAACCAATTCATTTAAAATATAAATGTCTGTTCTATGGGGATTATGGAAATCAAATTTTCTGTAGAAAAATTGCTCTAGAGCCCTAACAGAGATTTGCTGGATTAAATAGACAGTACCATAGAAATAAAGGACTTCCTACTTTTAGAAAATCTCAAAGGCTGAGTAAGCTTAAATTATTGTTTCTTAAAATGTGATAGAGGAAGTTCTTGCCTGTAGACTTTGCTAAAATTGAATTTTATTATAATTTTTCATGTTTCATTTAAGTTTTTTCTTTTTAAATTGGGTTCTTTTCAGATTGTTGTTTACATTTATGATCTCTTCCTTTGGATTCTTTGCTATGTGATATGATATGATATAGGTTAAAATTTAAACTCTTTGCAATCAGTAAAGCATTAGACAAATACAGATAGCTGTTTTAGTTATTTCTACAAATATTGGTTGGAATCATATATATATACACAGATTTAAATACAGATATATTAGTCTATCCTGAATTCACCCCAAAGTGTGTCATATACACATCCGTTGTTGTAATCTCTCAAAAATGTAAGCTTCCTAGCTTGGCTAAAATTCAGCCTACTAGGTTTCATGTTATTTTTATAAAAGAGTAAATAGAAAAATTAATTCTTCAATAATGCTTGCATCCATTTTTTTCTGGTGGTGGAGTACAGAGCATTCAAGAAGAATGATAATTTAAAGAAAACATACTTCATTTTATGTGAAAACCAAAGAAATATATAAGACCCTTTAAAAATCATACAGATTTGGGAATTCTTTTTATCACATATTATAAAACTTAAATCTGAAATGTCCTCATGAAAATATCAAAGAATTTTAAGGTGAATCTCTACAGACATACAGCTGAGTTTGTCTTAAAACATTCTGCTGAAAAAGAAAAAAACATAAATCATCTTGTTACTTCTAATTTGCTTTTAAATACTTAAAGACAGAAGTATACCAAATTAAACCATACTTTAAAAATTACTTTTCATAAAATTCAAAAGAAGTAACAGAATGGAAAATATTTATTTTAATAAAGAGAATTCTTCAAGAAATAATAACAATGAAGACAAAGCAACAACTGTCCTCACCACTGGGTCCCAGCAAGGAACGGAGACATTGAACTCCAGCACTCTAGAACCCCAGTCTTCTGATCAAGCAGGTTGGCGTCTTTATTATGTCATATTTGTCAATACTTAATAAAATATAAATACGCCAAATATTTCAAATCCAGTCATTTTGAAAAGCTGCAAAGCAACCATTTGCTAAAACTGACAAATTTTTGTAAATTTCTCTGTTTAACCTCAATTTTATGTCAAACTTTAATGGATAAAAGAGTATTTTTATTTTTAAATTTAATGCACTGGTTGTCCTGTTCAGAGTGGAAAGTTTAAAACTTAAGGTTTTCCCATGACACTGTGACAATCCCCAAAGATGATCTATTGTTGCATTTCTTCAGTCCTCTTTATAATGGAGATGGTTGGAGCTGAGAGCATTGAACCCATCAACATATCTTGCCTAGCAGGTGTGTGCTACTTTTACAAAGGCAAATTGTTTTTGAGCAAGGGAAAAAGGAAAATAAATGAAAATTGTTTGTAGTTTGTCAGTCTTATTTATGCAATGTTGAAACCTTCATTAAAATGTTAGGCGCAATTAGTGTCTCTAGCATAAATCTGACTGTGTAGAAAAACTAATTAGATGTTTAGGTGATCATTCTTGCATTTATCTTGTTTGCTGCAATATTGTGATTACACAGTAATTTACATATTTTCCTAGGAAAACACACCAAATTATTCATTACAATTGATATGGAAATACTTGAGGTAAAACTACAAATTCAAAAAAAGCATGTGGTAGTGAGATAATTAGAGTTAGTTTGGTGTAAAACATTCCTTTTACTTTGACTTTTTGACAATTGATGATATGTCTGGCAATAGGTCATACCAATTGTTAAAGTGCATAATGACGATTTCCAGTACCTTTTCCTCCATATTTCTTCACATATCCCCGCACTTGATGTAATTCATTGGCCTTTGTAACCTTTCACAGCATTTTTAGAGCACCTATTGTGTTTAAAAGCACCCGTTATGTGTTCAGCACCAAGTAAAAGTGTTTGCTGGCCACAACAGGTGAGCCCAATGGATCTGTTTAGTTCACTGACCCACAGCTACAGTGACTTAGGACCATCTATGGAGTCTGTCCCTCTGTTCATTTCAGAGCCTAAATAATGAAACCTTTGCCCCTCAGATTTTCTCTAAGTAAGACACATTTCACCCTTCTTACAAACAAGTTATGTTTTATAATGGTAGTCTTAAGTTAAGAAACAGGTAAGGCTCGGCGCCTGTGGCTCAATTGGCTAAGGCGCCAGCCACGTACACCTAAGCTGGCGGGTTCGAATCCCCAGCCCGGGCCCGCCAGACAACAATGATGGCTGCAACCAAAAAATGGCCAGGCGTTGTGGCGGACGCCTGTGGTCCCAGCTACTTGGGAGGCAGAGGCAGGAGACTCGCTTGAGCCCAGGAGTTGGAGGTTGCTATGAGCTGTGATGCCAT
>CAUYQV010115909.1:0-25649 GCA_963574575.1 Galagoides demidoff
TCAGACTCAGTCTTCTGCACCATGGATGGGACCAAATTACGGAGTACAGCCGCCTCCAGGGCAGAATGGCAGCATGTTGCCTAATCAGCCTTCGGGATATCGAGTGGCAGGTTATGAAACCCAGTGAAAAAGGACTCCAGAATCTAAAGCCAGTGGCTTGAGGCTACAGGGAGTGTAGTAGAGCCATTGTTTACTTAAAGATTTATCAAATCAGTCAGTGCAAATGTCAGATACAATGTATTTATTTAAAAGATTCATTTTTTAATCATGAAATTACTTATCATCCACATTGTTTAAAAAGAAACAAGATGCTGGATGTCTGCCAATTTTTGCCTTCATTACCTTTTTTGATAAAGTTTCTCAGATCCTTGTTTCAAATACAAAATGCAGGGATTGCTGCCACTTTTTAAAAATTAAGAGGCAGAAAATTGCACAATGTTGAACTTTTTTCCACTAAAGTAGTGTGCAGTTCTAGTTTGCATTCCTGATATGATTTAAAACATGTAATATAAAGATGTTAAAAAAAAAAAGAAAAAGAAAAACCAAAACTGTGCAGAGTCTAGAAGTTATTTGTAATCTTCAGCTTGTGCACAATTCTGTTTTAGTTAAAAAAGTAGGCATTGTTTGAGCTGTCCCATCTCCACTGTTATCTCTTTGGAGTTTTTAAATATAAATTATTAGTTTACATTGTTTTTGTATACATTTTTTTCACAGATTTGTCTTGCCTTATTAAAGTTCTGTAAAATATACTTAAATGGAAAAAATGATGTTCAGTTAGATTGAAAACTTTTCTCAGATGGATTGATAATTGCATTCATCTTGTGTTTTATATGAGAAGGTGCCTCAAGAATTCCCTGTTGGATTTGTTTAAAAGGATTTTTATCTTCTGTGATAAATTTTGCTGTGTACCAGGAACTATGAAAAAAAAACTTGTTACTAAAGAAAATCTCTGAAATGTGATAAGTTCTTATGCCATGTTAATTTCACGTGTCAACGTCTACATGTACATGTATTTTTTCATTATGTAAAATGTTTTAGCAATTTAATATTTTGCACAGTTAGCAAACTTTGTATGTCATTTCCTTCTTAAAGGCATCATGCAGAGTTGACATGAGATTTATAAGGTTTTAAGTTGTTTGCATGTGAAGATCAAATACACACTTTGGTAGTCTTTGAATAGAAAGTCATCCGCTCTTGTTTTTCAAGAATTTTGAGACGAAAAGTTGTATGTAAAGGAATTTCTAGTTAGGTTTACTCAAAAGGAGTAAATCAGTTTAATTTTAATATGTACAAACGATAGCTGTGAAACTGTAGAATATCTTTATGTCAAGCTTGAGTTACATTGTGAACTCCAAAGCTAGCCTGAAGGACCAGCCGGGCAAAGCATTTTTAAATGTTCAGAGGCCAAAAGATTAACAAAAAAACCTTAAAATCCTACCTCCTTAAACAGCCTTCAAAGAAGAGAATCCTCAGTGCAGTTATTATTTTGATTATTTTAGTACCTGTTTTCCTGGAGTTCCCAATTTATTATGTTTGGGTGGCTCCAAGCATTAAGAGGGTTAATCTTTGATGGCATTGTTATAGTTTTGAAATTTGTAGTACATTTCGGAGTCTCCTAGAAGAGTTGTGGGAGGTTTTATTTTCAGTGAAAGTCACAAACCTCCTTCCTTTACTCATAGAGAGGAAGGGTTCCCAGTATACTATTTGAATGAGTGGGTGGTTTTCAAGACCTTTCAAGAGCTCCCAATGTTTTCTTTAGAAACAGAAAAGGCCTGTGAAATCTCAAATTTCCTGGCCTGTATCTTCCAGGTAGGGGCAAATGACTCTAGCTAGTCTCTATGCCAATACCCTGTAAACCGGAGCCCAGGAAAGATAGCTCATAAGTATATAATTCTCTGGAGCTTAATTCTATGCAGTTGTACTGATGTTCCATTAAGTCACTGTGTATTTTTAAAAAAGTGTTGATACATGAAAAGTTGCTTTATAGAAGATGAGTAAATTTTTTAAATACTTGGAAATTTAATTTCCTTGTTAACTTCTACAGATCAGGGCATGGAACCAAAAGCAGCTTAAAAATACTGAAAAAAAAATCAGGAAGTTATTTTTAGATTCTTCTGTCTTATGTTTCTACTTTAGGACCCTCATTTTTCTCTTATTAAAAAATATTTTATTTCCTGTACATCTCATGGACTGCAGGGTAAATTATTTGGGCATAAATAATTTATCTAAACAAAAGTATAGTTTTTCTTTACTTTTGACTAACTCAAGTAGTAACAGTTTTTATTAGCCAGCATGTTTTCTTATTACACAAGTCTTAAAATGTTCATTGACTACTACTTTTTGAGAAGAAAGTGGTATCAGTACTCATGATGAAAATACTACTACTGAACAAACTCACATTTCAGGAATATTGCTAACTCTGGTTTAAATCTTACTCTGAGTGTTAAATCATTGAAGGAACTTTCAGTCTAAAATTCATACTGGTAGAAGTATCAGGTAAGGAAATTAAAGTTTTTAAAATGGTTTCATTCTCTGCAATATGCATTTAGATTTTACTTTCTGGTACTGTAAAGAAACTGAAGTGATTCACACATAATGGGTCATGAATTCAGTATTCTTTACCCTGACTGTTTGGATATTAAAATTCCTTTATGTTTTCTATAACTTGTGGGATCTTCTTGCAGTGATTGTTGTGTGTGAGATTTTCCTTTTTGGTCTAGCTATATTGTTACATTCACTCAGATATTTTTTAATGTTTAAAAATCTTAGTCCAGAAACAGTGGTTTGCATTAGGTTACTGTTCAATAACACCAAGAATTGGCATTCATTCTGTAGATTTAACTAATTACGAAAACAGGGTCTCATCTTCCTTATTTATATTGTCTCCCTGTAGAAAATGAGATTCCCATTCTACTTTGTGTTCTCCTGTTTTGTCCCTGTGATTGCTCATCTTCCTTTTTACATGTGTTTTATAGTTCTTTTCCTTTTGAGAAAGCAGTTAGTTCATCAGGACTAGATTGCATTTATAAAGGGACTTAAGTTTAGTAAGTATGAAACTAAGTATAAATTAGGGCTTCCTAAGGGTGTTCCTGGATTACAGTTGAATTAGAAAAACAGAATGTGTTTATAGGAAATAAAAAAGTAAATTTTTCAAACAAGAGTGATGATTTCTAAAAACAATCATTTCTTCATAGGGGATATTACATTATTCCAATCACTGCATTTTGACTGTTTAGAAGTTGAAGAGCATACCTCCAAAATCATGAATTATAATTTAAGAGCCTTGATAAACTGTATGTGCGTGTTTTGGTTGAATAGGATTTCCCCGCTTCATTTGGTGACCTTAATTCATATATATGAATATATAGTGAGGATTAACCAAACATGAAACCTAGAGGCATCATGGTAACATATCTTGGGTGTCATTCAGTTATTAGAAATTTCTTCTGTTTTATTCAAACAATTGTTAGTAGCACTGGCTTCAGAGATAAGACTTTCGCCAAAACTGACCAGTAAATACACTATGGATTCTAAATTTGGAGGCTGAGGCTATTGTATTAGTAATTCAATTAACAAAGGAAAATGTAAACCTCTTTACTAGGCTTTGGTGTACAGAATGTAGGGATTAAGCACAATGTTTTATAATGGATAAATGAAATCCCTAACTTATTTTATTTTTTTGAGACAGAGTCTCACTTTGTCACCCTCCATAGAGTGCTGTGGAGTCACAGCTCACAGCAACCTCAAACTCCTGGGCTTAAGCAATTCCCTTGCCTCAGCCTCCCACAATTTGATTTAACTTTCACAATCAAATTTCTAAAACTGAGGCAAGAGGATTGCTTCAGCCCAAGATTTAGAGTTTACTCTGCGCTATGATGCCACAGCATTCTACCCAGGGCAACAGCTTGAGACTTTGTCTCAGAAAAAGAAAAAAAAAAGAAATTAGAAGCCAAACTTGGTGGCTTATGCATGTAATCTCAGCATTTTGGGAAGCTGAGGCAGGAGCATCACTTGAGCCTGGGAGTTCAAGGTTACAGTGAGCTGTGATTGTGCTATTGCACTCCAGCTTGGGCAGCACAGCCAAGACCTTGTCTCAAAACAACAAACCCCCACACACGTGAAACTAGAGAAAGATACTAGTAAAATAGCAGAACACAAAATGTAAACAAATTAAGTGAGAAAGTTAAAAAATAAGGAAATTTTTTTGTTTATTTTTTTGAGACAGTCTCACTTTGTCACCCTAGGTAGAGTGCCATGTCATAGCTCACAGCAACCTGCAACTCTGAGGCTCAAGAGATTCTCTTGCCTCAGCCTCCCTGAGGCAAGAGGCAAGGTAGCTGGGACTACAGGTGCCTGCCACAATGCCCAGCTATTTTTTATTTATTTTTTTTGTTTAGCAGGCCCACACTGGGTTCGAACCCGCCAGCCCCAGAGCATGTGGCTGGAACTCTAACCACTGAGCTATGGGTGCCTAGCCAAAGTTCTCATTTCTATAACTTTAGTGCTTTCTTACCTGATTTGTTGCAAGGGTTAAAAAGTAAGGACATGGGAGGATCACCAGAAGTTCCAGACCAGCCTGAGCAAAATGAGAGCCCTTTCTCAAAATTATGATAAAAGAGAGACTTTGCATCTTTCTGAATTCCAGAGTAAATAAATGGTCTTTGAAAGAGGTTTTCTAAAACAGGTAGATTATCCACCATTTGAGGCAAAGTCATCAGTTACATTGCCAACCTAACCGAGACACTTATGTGGGGAATGTTTGATAGAAGTCCTGGCTATCACTTACCTGTGAATTAGGGTCCTCAAGCATTTGGATTCAGAAAGGGTAAGTTGCTGTCCTTAGAATGTGTACAGTTGCCAATTCCTTCATTCTGATACTCTTCTTTCCTTTCCTTCCTTCCCTCTGTCCCTCCCTCCCTTTCTTTTCTTTTGAGACAGTCTCACACTGTCACCCTGGGTAGAGTGCTGTGGCATCATCATAGCTCACAGCAACCTCAACTCTTGGGCTTGAGCAGTGCTCTTGCTGCAGCTTCTTGAGTAGCTGGGACTACAGGTAACTGCCACAACACACAGCTAATTTTTCCGTTTTTAGTAGAGATGGGGTCTCATTATTGCTCATGTTGGTCTCCAACTCCTGAGCTCAACCAATCTGCCCATCTCTGCCTTCCAAAGTGCTAGGATTACAGGCATGAGCCACCACACCCGGCCTGTATTTCTTTTTTAAACAAAATGGGATGACATTTTCATGGTTTGGAAAGGATAAGAACATGTTCATTTCTCATCTTAACAATATTAAAGTGGCTAGGGAGACAAATGCATCTTACAGAAGTGTGACATATTTGCAGGTTATTTAAAATCTTTATGAAATATCATTTTTTTGTTTTTTGAGACAGAGTCTCACTTTGTTGCCCTTGAAAGAGTGCTGTGGTATCATGGCTCACAGCCTTAAACTTGGGCTCAAGCGATTCTCTTCCCTCAGCCTCCTGAGTACCTGGAACTACAGGCACATGCCACAATGTTTTTAGAGATGGGGGGGGTCTCGCTCTAGCTCAGGCTGGTCTCGAACCTGCAAGCTCATGCAATCCACTCACCTTGACATCCTAGAGTGCTAGGATTACAGGTGTGAGCCACCTCACCTGGCCTTGTGAAACACCGTTCGAATTTACGTGTATTCCTTCAGAATTCAATGAGAGCGGGTATTACTCTGCCATGTTTGCTGATGAATTCCTAATACCTAGCAGTGTCTAGCTAGGTATTTGATGATTTTTAAAATTCCAGAGTCTAGCAGCAACTCTAACTCGACCCATCTAAATATCTTTAAAATGTTTACACTAAGGGCCGTGCCTGTGGCTCAAAGGAGAAGGGTGCCAGCCCCATATGCCGGAGGTGGTGGGTTCAAACCCAGCCCCAGCCAAAATACTGCAAAACAAAAAAAAAAAGTTTACACTTAGGTAATTGAATGTTTTGCATCCCATTCTCTACACAATGAAAGTCATTTATAACCAATTTGATCAAAAAGATCTTGAAAAATATATTAATTTTATTAGTATATGTCTTTGTCATTCTGGGTCCAATTTCCCAGGACTGTGGTGTACCCTTTTAAATACAGTAGTCCCCTCTTATGTGTGGTTTCACAGCCACAGTTGCCCACAGTCAGCCATGAATATTAAATGGAAAATTCCACATGTAAACAATTCACACATTTTAAATTATGTGCCTTTCTGAGTAGCATGAAATGTTGCACCATCCAGCAGGGAGGCAGAAAAGCTTGCAAACGCCAGGTTCGATGGCTTATGCTGGTAATCATAGTACTCTGGGAGGCCGAGGTGGTGAATTGCCTGAGCTAAGGAGTTGGAGACCAGCCTGAGCAAAAGTGAGACCCTGTCCCTCCTAAAAATAGAAAAACTAGGCTCGGTGCCCACAGCTAGGCACCAAGTGGCTAGACCTACTAAACAATGGCAGCAACAACAACAACAAAAAAGCTGGGGCCTGGTGCCTGTAGCATAGTGGTTAGGGTGCCAGCCACATACACCAAGGCTGGAGGGTCTGAAACTGGCCCAGGCCTGCTAAACAACTATGACAACTGCAACAAAAAATAGCTGGGTGTTGTGGCAGGCCTGCAGTCCCAGCTTCTTGGGAGGCAAGAGAATCACTTAAGCCCAGGAGTTTGAGGTTGCTTTGAGCTGTGATACCACAGCACTCTACTAAGGGCGACATAGTGAGGCTCTGTCTCAAAATAAAGGAAAATAAAATAAAAATAGAAAAACTAGCCGGGCATTGCAGCAGATTCCTATAGTTCCAGCTACTCGGGAGGCTGAGGCGAGAGGATCACTTGAGCCCAAGAGTTTGAGGTTGCTATAAGCTATCATGCCATGCCACTCTACCTAGGGCACAGAGTAAAACTCTGTCTCAAAGAAAAAAAGCTTGTAAAGATGAATTAAGTGGGAGAAATAATGAAGGTCTATGATATCACAAATTAAGGAGGAAAAAATTCAAGGAAATAGGAGGAGCCAGGAGTGTCAAATTCTACAGAGAAGAAAAATGCACAGTCATGAGAAAAAGTACACTGGATTTAGCAATAGGAAAGCCTTCCACTACAGATACAGTCAAGATTTCAAAAGATACAAGGAGGAAGTAGAACTACATATTATTAAGTGAAAGAAGCCAGTCTGGAAAGACTATGTAATGTAAGATTCCACCTATATGACATTCTTGGAAAGACTGTAAAAGGATCAGTGGCTGAAGTGCTAGAGGGGGAAGAAAGATGCATAGGCAGAGTACAGAGAATTTTTAGGGCAATGAAACTATTTTGAATGACACTACAGTGGTGGACACATCCCACAGAATGTACCCCAACAGTGAACCCTAACAAACTATGGATGTCAGGTGATAATGATGTTTAGGTGATAACAGATGAGTAAGTTCATCTATTGTAATAAATGTACCACTGTGGTGCAGGGTGTCCACAGTGGGAGAGGCTGTGTAAGTGCTGGGGCAGGAGGCAAATGTGAACCCCTTGTACTTTCCACTCAATATTGCTGTGAACGTAAAACTTCTTTAAAAAAGTTTATTAAAAGAAAAAAAGAAGGGCCGGGCGCAGTGGCTCATGCCTGTAATCCTAGCAATCTGGGATGCTAAGGTGGGTGGATTGCTTGAGCTCATGAGTTCAAGACCAACCTGAGGGCTCAGCACCCGTAGCACAGTGGTTATGGTGCCAGCCACAGACACCGAGACTGGCAGGTTCGAACCCAGCCCTCGCCAGCTAAACATCAGTGATAACTGCAACCAAAAATAGCCGAGCATTGTGGCGGGCACTGTAGTCCCAGCTACTTGGGAGGCTGAGTCAAGAGAATCACTTAAGCCCAAGAGTTTGGAGTTGCTGTGAGCTGTGATGCCACAACACTCTACCAAGGGTGACATAGTGAAACTGTCTTTAAAAAATTAATAAAATAAAGTAATAAATAAATATGCTCAGCACCTGTAGCTTAAGTGGCTAAGGTGCCAGCCACATACACCAGAGCTGGCTGGTTCAAATCCAGCCTGGGCCTGCCAAACAACAATGACAACTACAACCAAAAAATAGTGGGTGTTGTGGCAGGCGGCCTGTGGTCCCAATTACTTGGGAGGCTGAGGCAAGAGGGATCGCTTAAGCCTAGGAGCTGGAGGTTGCTGTGAGCTGTGAGGCCACAGCACTCTACCCACAGTAACAGCTTGAGGCTCTGTCTCAAAATACTACTACAATAATAATAAATAAACAAATAAGACCAGCCTGAGCACCAGCCAGACCGTGTCTCTAAAAATAGCTGGGTGTTGTGGCGAGCACCTCTAGTCCCAACTACTTGGAAGGCTGAGACAAGAGAATCACTTGAGCCCAAGAGTGTGAGGTTGCTGTAAGCTATGACACCATGGCACTCTTCCCAGGGTGACAAAATGAAACTTTGTCTCAAAATAAAATAAAATAAAATAAGAATACTGAGAACAATGTACTAATAGCTGGAAAACTTAAATAAAATGGGTGATTTCCTGGGGGGAGGAATAAGTTAAAAACTGCCTCAAGAAGAAATAGAAGACTATAGTCTAATCATATAGAATTCAAAGTAGTAATTACAAATCTGCCCCCCCAAATCCCCCAAAACATCCCCATGTCTCCAAACAGCAGGTACAAATAGCTTTTGAGGTAACCAAAACACTCTACCATCACATTCTACTAAACACTCCACCATCCATCAATCTGTCCATCCATCCATCCATCCATCCATATAAACTTCCTGGGAACAGAACAGGAGAGAATAATGTTAAGTTGATTTTTGAGTACTGAAAGCCTACAACCAAAACCAGACAAAGAACATTAGGAAAAAGGGGGAAATCACAAGTTGGCTTCACTGATGCAATAACATGATGGCAGGCATCTGTTGGGAGTTTAATTTACAGAAATTTGAGTATCTCATACAAATTGGTAGACTTTTCACTGCAAGAGGGTTTTATTTCCCTGGGCTGTTAAACTCAAGCCATATGACTCCCTTTGGCCAAAAAAAGGCAAATGAAAATGATTTGGAGTATCTGTGGGCAGAGGTTGGAAAAGCCAGTGAATCTGCCGTGGCTGCCAGTAATGTACAGGTATCAGGCATTCTGCCAACCTGAGTCTGGGATCCCCAGCTGAGTTAAGGTTGTTGGCCCTAAACAATGACAGGGTTTTTTTGGGGGGGTGGGGTGGTAGAGACAGAGTTTCACGTATACCCCTCGGTAGACTCTTAGGCATAGGTGATTCTCTTGCCTCAGCCTCCCAAGTAGCTGGGACTATAGGCATCCGCCACAACACCCGGCTACTTTTTTTGTTGCAGTTTGGCCAGGGCCGGGTTTGAACCCGCCACCCTTGGTATGGCTGGCACCCTAGCTGCTTGAGCCACAGGCGCCAAGCCCTTTCTTTAATAAACAATATTACAAACTGTAGTCCTTGAAAGGACCATTGAAGACTTAAGGTTTTTCAACAGGAAAGCAATAGGCTCACAGTGCCATTACTCCTAAGTAGCTGAACTAGGGCCAGAGGTGCAGAAAATCTCATTCCAGAGGCTTCAACATACATGCCTCACCCTGAAATATAACCAGTGCCCGAGTTACAAACATCTGACTTATGTTCTACTTGCACGTATGAACGGAGTTTATTACAGGTAATAGGTAAATTATCTGTACCTATTCCAACTTACGTACAGATTCAACTTAAGAACAAACAGGTTAGGGCGCTGGCCCCGTATGCCAGAGGTGGCAGGTTCAAACCCAGCCTCTGGCCAAAACAAACAAACAAACAAACCTTTAGAACTATCTTGTTGGTAACCTGGGGAATGTCTGTACACTGCATTGGAGCTACCTTCATGAACAAAGAAAATCTAGATTTATAGTGTATGATTCCAAGGACTAGAACTAGAGCTAGATAGATATACAAGAAGCCAATTCCAGGGGCGGTGCCTATGGCTCAGTGGGTAGGGCGCGCGATCCATGTACTGAGGGTGGCGGGTTTGAGCCCAGCTCAACCCAACTGCAACGACAACAAAAAATAGCCGTTCTGGCGGGCGCCTGCATCCCAGCTACTCGGGAGGCTGAGGCAAGAGAATCGCTTAAGCCCAAGAGCTGGAGATTGCTGTGAATTGTGACGCCATGGCACTCTACCGAGGGTGATAAAGTGAGACTCTGTCTCTTAAAAAAAAAAAAAAGAAGGGCTTGGCGCCTGTGGCTCAATCGGCTAAGGCGCCAGCCACGTACACCTAAGGTGGCGGGTTCGAATCCCCAGCCTGGGCCCGCCACACAACAACGATGGCTGCAACCAAAAAAAAAATGGCCAGGCGTTGTGGCGGGCGCCTGTGGTCCCAGCTACTTGAGAGGCAGAGGCAGGAGACTCGCTTGAGCCCAGGAGTTGGAGGTTGCTATGAGCAGTGATGCCATGGCACTCTACCCAGGGGGATAGCTTGAGGCTCCGTCTCAAAAAAAAAAAAGAAGAAGCAGCCAATTCCAGCTCAACATATGAAGGAAGATGTTCAAGTAGTATGTCAAAGCTCAGTTTCTCGTTATAAACACACGTGATAGAAAGTAATAGTAAAATGTTTGGTGGGCAAGACTTCCAAATATACGATAAATTCGCTGCCAGTATCTGCTAATAATGTAGACAATCTCAAGTAATTTTTGCATCAATTACCAATCGGACTCTACAGAGAAACAGAATTCTCTCCGGCATGAAGTAGTCATGATCAGCCTTGGAGCTGTGCGGGTGCCTTCCGTATCAGCAGGTTCAGCCCGAGCACGCTAGCCCCAAAGAACAGGTCATCATCACAAGTTCTGCCCCCGCAGCCTCCTCGATGCGCAGCGGTGTCCAGGAGGAAACCACAACTCCCATCGGACAACGCGAGCACAAATAGGCGGGCACTTGTCGCGCGTGGGCGGCTCTGGCCAATAACGACTGTCGTTACAGCGAACAGTTTGGCCGTATTTGTAAAAGGCCGCGCCAGGCGAAGAGAGAAGAGGTGAGGGCGGTCATCTGCCAGGGGCCCTGGGGCTCGCGGGGGGGCGCAGGGCAGGTAAGGGGGTCGTGCTGAGAAAGGACCGTGCGGTGGTGGGGCAGGGTTGTAGAGCTGGCGATCCCGGCAGAGAGCGTGACCAAGGAGTGGGTGCAGCGAGGTGATGCTTCTCCTGGGCCGACTTGGGACCGGAAGTGAGCGTCGCGCGGGGAGGATGCCGGGAAGCAGGCCCGGAAGCGGCTGGGAAGTGCGCGCCCCGCAGGCGGGAGGCCGGACACCTGTCCGCTGGGGCTGGTCTGCGTTTCCCTTCGGTTCAGAGGCGGTGCCGGGCTACAGTGCCCCTGCCTCTCGCTTGTGGTTTGATAGGGTATCCAGCAAATTCCAAACTCACGTTAGATACCTGTTGGCACTTTCATTAGCTACCTTTTGACACTTTCGTCAAATCCGAGCCATGGTTTAAGATGTATAAATTAGTATCAGTTTCACAAGATCTTGTGAGCAATGCATGAGTAAATGCAGAGAAAGGGCGTAACACGGAGTGTACTCACCTAATTTTATGTTTTGTTCCTTATGCTCATTCGTTCTCTTCACCCGGCTGTGCTTCACAAGCATTAAACAGCTTCCACTAAACTGTATAGATCTACAGCCAGATAGTACCAGGATGAAACCCACCACTTCAGGGAGCTTTCTTGGGTTAACTCCTCCACTAACAGTCTTTTTGTACTCTTATTCTTACGTTGAGGAAGTTGATTTGTAAACCTGCCAAGAAGAGACTATCCACAGGAGACATTTCAGGTTTCAAAAACAGTTTCTTTACAAGATGTGTTGTTTTTTGTTTGTTTTGCTTTTTTTTATTTTTTGTGTTTGTTTTGTTTAACAGGACTGGGGCCAGTGTACAGGGCCAGTGCTTTAACCACTGAGCTACCAGCTGATTGTTTGTATTTGCTTTCAGTATAGAAATTCTAACAAGTGATACCAGTACATATTTTAAAATTCAAATAGTGCAAACAGTGAAATGTAAGTCTCCCACCCCCTATTTTCCAAGTCCCAAGTTATTTCTTCAGAGAGAATAGACTTTTATGTATATACATCTTGGTAGTCTTTTTGTTTTTTAAAACCAAGAGTAGCATATTACACAAAATACTATGCCTTCTTTCACTGTGGAGTACATTTTTATACTTGTTCCTTATTATTAAGTATAGATTTGCCTGATTCTTTTTTGCTTCATAGTAGCTTCTGGGTTTATACCATAGTTTGGTTAGTTAGTTCTCTTACACTGTTTCTGTTCATGTGCAATTATGGACAACTTTTCAGTGAGTATCCCTGTATACTTTGTGCAAATGTGAGACTATAATTAATGAAATCTTAGAAGCAGAAGTCAAGGTATGTGTTTTACATTGATTTACATCCCTTCAAAGAGTGTTGCAGCTTACACTCACCAACAATGTAAGTGCCCATTTCTCCACATCTTCATGAACATGGTGATAACATTCTTTTTTTTTGTCCTTTACCAAAGTATTATCTTGTTTTAATTTGCCTTTCATTTATAATGTTGAATATCTTTTCACACATTTAAATGAAAATTACTTCTTTTTTTTTTTTTCATAGCTGTCTTATCACGTCCTTTGCACATTTTTCTAGTGGATTTGTTTTTCTCATAGATTTGTAGAAACTCTTAGGAAATTAGGTTTCTGGATTTCAAAGATTTTTGTTCTTTTTTATCACATATTTATTGAAATATAATTTACATGACATAAATCCCACCCTGTTATTTATTTATTTTTTTGAGACAGAGCCTCGAGCTGTCGCCCTGGGTAGAGTGCTGTGGCATCATAGCTCATAGCAACCTCCAACTCTTGGGCTTAAGTGATTCTCATGCCTCAGCCTTCCAAGTAGCTGGGACTACAGGCACCCGCCACAATGCCCAGCTATTTTTTGTTTTTTTGGTTGTAGTTGTCATTGTTTGGCAGGCCCAGGCTGGATTCCACCTGCTAGCTCTGGTATATGTGGCTTTGTCTTAGCCCCTTGAGCTATAGGCACTGAGCCAATCCTACCCTTTTAAAATGTTACAATGTAGTGGTTTTGGTATATTCTTATTCAAGACCTTTCATCACCCCAAAAAGAAACCTCACTCCCATTAGCAGTTACTCTGCTTCTTTCCCCTGGCATCCATTAAATCTGCTTTCTGTTTATGTGCATTTGTCAATTCTGGATATTTCATTTAGATGGAATCATACTATATATGGCCTTTTATGCCTGGCTTCTTTCATAATATTTCAAGTGGCTAAATAAGCATGTAAAATATTGCTCAGCAGCATTATTCACTAGACAAATGTAAATAAACCAATAAGAAACATTGTTTTATACCATTGTCATCAAATGGTTATTATCAAGAAGACAATAACAGGTTTTGGTCAGGTAGTGAAGAAATAGGAATACTCCTATGTTGCTGTTAGGAATATAAAATGGTATAGTCACTTTGGAAAACAGTTTGGGAGTTTCTTAAAAAGTTTTATGTATATTTAGGGCGGCACCTGTGGCTCAGTGAGTAGGGCAGCAGCCCCATATACTGAGGGTGGCGGGTTCAAACCTGGCCCCGGCCAAACTACAACAACAAAAAAATAGCTGGTGTTGTGGTGGGTGCCTGTAGTCCCAGCTACTCGGGAGGCTGAGGCAAGAGAATCACCTAAGCCCAAGAGCTGGAGGTTGCTGTGAGCTATGATGCCACAGCTCTCTACCGAGGGCAACAAAGTGAGACTCTGTCTCTAAAAAAAAAATAAAATAAAAATTTTATGTGTATTTTAATGTATGGTCTAACAATTCCACTTCTAGGTGTCTGGCCATGAGAAATGAAAAAATTTGCTCATGCAAAGCTTTGGGTGTTTATGTTCTCAGCAGGGCTGTTCCTAATAGCCAGAGGTTGGAAACAGTCCAAAATCTGTGGGCTGGTGAGTGGAGAAACAAAATGTGATGTATCCACACAATAGAAAATGACTCAGCAATAAAAGGATTTCAGTACTGATATATGCTGCAAAGTGATTGAACCTGTAAAACATTATGCTGAGTGAAAAAAAAACCAGACACAAAAGGCCTCACATTGTATGATTCCATTTGTATGAGTGCCCAGAAAAGATAAATTTGTGGAGACAGAAAGCAGATTAGTGACTGGGTGGGGGTGGGGTTGGGAATGGTGATTGACTATAGAGGCCAAAAGGGATCTTTTTAAGACGATGGAAGTGTTTTTCAAACTAGATGATAGTGGTAGATGCTGGACTCTATAAACTCAATATCATTGAATTGTACACTTAAAGTGGGTGAATATTTTGATATATAAAATATATCTTAATAAAGCTACTTTTTAAAAAACACTGATGGTACCATTTCTACAAAACATTTAAATACTTAGCCAGGTGTGGTGATATATGCCAGTAGCCTCTCCTACTCCAGAGGCTAAAGCAGGAGGATTGCTTGAGCTGAGGAGTTCAAAGTTACAGTGAACTGTGATAGTAACACTGTACATTAGCCTGGGTGAGAGTGAGACTCTGTCTCTAAAAAAATATATATAGGTTAAAAATAAAAATTATAGGCTCAGTGCCTGTAGCTCAAGTGGCTAAGGCACCAGCCACATAAACCAGAGCTGGCGGGTTTGAATCCAGCCCAGGCCTGCCAAACAATGATAGCTACAACCAAAAACTAGTCAGGCACTGTGGTGGGAGCCTGTAGTCCCAGCTACTTGGGAGGCTGAGGCAGGAGAATCTCTTGAGCCCAGAAGTTGGAGGTTGCTGTGAGCTGTGATGCCGCAGCACTCTACCCAGGGTGACAGCTTGAGGCTCTGTCTCAAAAAATAAAAAATAAAAATAAAAATTATTAAGGGCCAGATGCGGTGGCTCACACCTGTTATCCCAGCACTCTGGGAGGCTGTGGCAGGTGGATTGCCTGAGCTCATGAGTTCAAGACCCCCCTCAGCAAGAACGAGACCCCGCCTCTAAAAATAGCTGGGTGTTATGGTGGTACCTGTAGTCGCAGCTACTCAGGAGGCTGAGGCAAGAGAATCTCTTGAGCCCAGTTGAGTTTAAGGTTTCTGTGAGCTGTGCCGCTAGGCACTCTACCAAGGGCAGCAAAGTAAGACTATCTCAAATAAATAAATAAAATCTACCCTTCTCCTTTGTTTTTGTTCTAATATTTTAACACTCACTTCAGGCTCGGCACCTGTGGCTCAAGTGGCTAAGGCGCCAACCACATGCATCTAAGGTGGCGGGTTTGAATCCAGTCTGGGCCGCCAAACAACAATGATGGCTGCAACCAAAAAAATAGCCGGGCCTGTGGCGAGAACCTGTGGTCCTAGCTACTTGGGAGGCTGAGAGGCTGAGGCAGGAGACTTGCTTGAGCCTGGGAGTTGGAGGTTGCTGTGAGCTGTGATGCCACGGCACTCTACCCAGGGGGACAGCTTGAGGCTCTGTCTCAAAAAAACAAAAAACAAACAAACAAAAAAACCCCACTCATTTCTTTTGTGCTTGAATGTTTTCTCTGTCTGGAATATTTAGGTATAGGAAATGAGACAAGATGGATAATATATATTTGGTGATAATCTTTGCCCTGAAATTTTCCCTTTGTTTTATATAATTTCAAGATTTTTTTTTTTTGAGACAGTGTCTCACTCTAGGTACAGACCACCATGCCCAACTAAATATTTTTTGTAGAAATGAGCTCTCACTATGAGCTGGTCTTAATCTACTTGGCTTAAACAGTTCTCCCACCTTGACCTCCCAAAGTGCTGGGATTATAAGCATAAGCCACTTTGCCTGGCCAAGACATTATTTTATTTTATTTTATTTTTTGAGACAGAGTCTCACTTTGCTGCCTTTGGTAGAGTGCTGTGGCATCACAGCTCACAGCAACCTCAAACTCTTGGGCTTAAGTGATTCTATTGTCTCAGCCTCCCAAGTAGCTGGGACTACAGGCACCTGTCACAACACCTGGCTATTTTTTAGAGGTCTCTCTTTGGCTCAGGCTAGTTTTGAACCTGTGAGCTCAGGCAATTCACCTGCCTTGGCTTCCCAGAGTGCTGGGATAACAGGTGTGAGCTACTGCACCCGGCTGTTTTTTTTCAATTTTAATGATATGTTAAATCATCATCATTATAATTTTTTAAATTATAATTAAAATTTATTCTTAACATAATGAAAAATTATATTTTTTCTAAGCTCTTTCATATTTGTAAATCATGTATTTTATATATTATATATATGTTTCGTTTTGTAAGTAAAAAAAATGTGAAGCTTAGAATTAAAGGATTTGGTTACAGAGATAATCGGTGGTAAAGAGTGGAGTAAATCCTTCTTCTTTTCACTTTGGAATCTCGTTCTCCTAAGATCCCAGCTAAATGAGAATGCTTACCAAAGAAATTCATTGAGCAGAGGGGAAGGAATGTCGTATGAATGAGCTATGTATTAGATCTATAATGTCTACAGATCAGTGGGGTTTTTGGTTGTGTTTTTGTTTTTTTTGTGTGTGAGACAGAATCTTACTTTGTTGCCCTTGGTAGAGTTCTCTGGCATCATAGCTCACAGCAACCTCCAACTCCTGGGCCTAGGCAATTCTCCTGCCTCAGCCTCCTAAGCATCTGGGACCACAGGTGCCCACCACAACGCCCGGCTATTTTTTGCTGCTGTTTGGCCAGGGCTGGGTTCAAACCCACCACCCTCTGTATATGGGGCTGGCGCCCTACTCACTGAGCCACAGGCACCACCCTCAGTGGGGTTTTTTGTTTGTTTTTGTTTTGGGGGGGGCAGAGTCTCACTTTGTTGCCCTCAGTAGAGTGCTGTAGTGTCATAGCTCACAGCAACCTCAAACTCTTGGGCTCAAGCAATTCTCTTGCCTCAGCCTCCTAAGTAGCTGGGACTACAGGCACCTGCCACAACGCCCACCTATTTTTTAGAGACATGGACTCACTGTGGCTCAGGCTGCTCTCAAACCTGTGAGCTCAGGCAATCTACTTGCCTCAGCCTCCCAAGTGCTAAGGTTACAGGCGTGAGCCACTGCAGTCAGGCCAAATCAGTGGTTTTTAACTGGGGTGATTTTGGCTCCAAAGGACATTTGGCATTAGCTGGAGACATTTTTGGTGTATTTACAATTGGATGTGGGTTTTGCTACTGGGATCTAGGGGTACTGCTAAACATTGTATAATGCATAGGATAGCTCCTACAAAAAAGAATTATTCAACCCCAAATGTAAATAGTGCCAGTGTAGAGAAACCTTGCTACAGATCTTATTTTACAAAGCTTTATTTACGAAGTAGATTGTCAGCAAATATTACAGTTGTGGATTAGTTCATAACAAAAGATGGGAATTTTTAGACTATTATTGTTTGTACTTTCCAGTTTGTTCATCGGTGGACAACAGAGATTTGATTTAGAAGGGGGTGGGCGTGGTGGCTCATTCCTGTAATCCTAGGTCTCTGGGAGGCCCAAGTGGGTAGATTGCTTAAGTTCAGGAGTTTAAGACCAGCCTAAGCCAGAGCAAGAACTCATCTCTACTAAAAGATGGGAACTCCTGTAGTCGGTCCCACCTACTTGGGAGGCTGAGGCAAGAAGATCTCTTGAATACCAGAGTTTGAAATTGCTGTGAACTATGACCCCAGGGTAACAGAGTGAGACTCCAAGCTCATTTAAAAAAAAAAAAAACCAGAAAGAAAGAAAAAGATATTAAAAAGTAATGAACTTGGGCCAGGTGGGGTGGCTCACTCCTGTAAGACTAGCACTCTGGAAGGCCGTGCTTTAGGCTTGGAATTTGAGAGTAGCCTCAAGCAAGAGCTAGACCCCCTCTTTACATAAAATAGAAAAATTAGCTAGTGTGGTGATACACACTACTACTCAGGTCCCAACTATTCAAGAGGCTGAGGCAGGAAGATGGCTTGAGCCGGGAATTTTGAGGTTACAGTAAGCTATGATGACACAATGGTACTCCGGCCCAGGTTACAGGTTACAGTGAGACTATTTAAAAAATAATAATAATGAACTTGGGCCAGGCACAGTGGCTCATGCCTGTATTCCCACCACTCTGAGAGGCTGAGGCAGGAGGATTGCTGGAGGACAGGAGTTCAAGACCAGCCTGGATAACATAGCAAGACCCTGTCCCTGTAAAATATTTTTTGAAAGGGCGGTACCTGTGGCTCAAGGGGTGGGCTGCTGGGCCGGGGGTGGGGGGGGTTTAGGTCCAGCCCTGGCCAAAACTGAAAAAAAAAAAATTTTTTTTTTTTTGAAAACTAGCCCAGGATGCTGATGCCTGCTTAAAGTCTCAGCTACTTGGGAGGCTGAGGTGGCAGGATCACTGAAATGCAGGAGTTTAAGGCTGTAGTAGGCAATAATCACACTACTGCACTCCAGCCTCTGTGACAAAACAAGACCTTGTCTCTAGAAAAAATGTTTTTAAGCTGGGTATGATGGCTCATGCCTGCAATCCTTGAGCTCGGAATTTCAAGACCAGCCTGAGTAAGAGCAAGACCCCATCTCTACTAAATATATAAAAAATTATCTGGGTTGTGATGGGTGCCTGTAGTTTTCTTTCTTTCTTTTTTTTTTTTAGAGACAGAGTTTCACTTTGTCGCCCTTGGTAGAGTGCGATGGCATCACAGCTCTCAGCAACCTCCAGCTCTTGGGCTTAGGCGATTCTCTTGCCTCAGCCTCCCGAGTAGCTGGGACTACAGACACCCACCACAATACCCGGTATTTTTTGTTTGTAGTTTGGCCAGGGCTGGGTTTGAGAACCTGCCACTCTCAGTATGTGGGGCTGCTGCCCTACTCACTGACCCATAGGCGTCGCCCAGGTGCCTATAGTTTTAACTAATAGGTTGAAGCAGGAAGTCTCTTGAACCTAGGAATTTATAGTTGCTGTAACCAAAACTCATGCCATGGCACTCCAGCCTGGTCAACACGGTGAGAAATAATGTAAAAAATAAAGTAAAATAGATTTTATTTATTTGTTTATGACAGAGTCTCACTTTGTCATCTTCTGTAGAGTGCTAGCATGTCTCAGCTCACAGCACCCTCAAAGTCTTGGGCTTAAGTGATTCTCTTGCCTCAGTCTCCCAAGTAGCTGGGACTACAGGCACCTGCTACAACGCCCAGCTATTTTTTTGTGCAGTTGTCATTGTTGTTTAGCTGGCATGGGCTGGGTTTGAACCCGCCAGCCTTGGTATATGTGGCCAGCACCCTACCCACTGAGCTACAAGTGCTGCTCCCAGCTTTTTTATTTTCATCCATAGAACAGTTCTTTGTTTAAATGAGATACTCTATAGTAAAATTCAAATGAAATAACATGAAAGTACTTTGAAAAGCATAAAGCACTCTAAAAATGTGACATCTACTATTAGGAAGGATGAATGTTTGGCAGTTATATAGCATGGCTCTAGGTAGGTTTTTTTTTTTTTTTTTTTCGAGACAGAGTCTTACTTTATCACCCTCAGGAGAGTGTCATAGCATTACAGCTCACAGCAACCTCAAAGTCTTGGGCTTAAGCGATTCTCTTGCCTCAGCCTCCCAAGTAGCTGGGACTACAGGCGCCCACCACAGCGCCCAGCTATCTTTTTTAGAGACAAGGTCTCACTCTGGCTCAGGCTGGTCTTAAACCCCTGAGCTCAAGCAATCCACCCTCCTCGGCCTCCCAGAGTGCTAGGATTACAGGTATGAGCCACTGAGCCCAACCAGCTCTAGATGTTATTAACAACCCTCCGTGTAACATTAGCACTGTTTTGCCCTCTTGCAGTTGGAAGTGCAAAACACTTAACCATTTTCATTAAAATGTCGTCATGTTATTTCTCAAATAATTTGAAAGACTTAGATTCCTGTTCTGTTTGATTTCTAAAATAAATGGATCATCCTTTTGTATAACTTTAATATTTCTTCTTGTTTTACTTATAGACTACCAAGATCTCTAGTTAGGGCAGTGGGAATCTTCTCTGACTGGAACATTGGGCAGGAGGTTTGCCATTGGTTGGTCCAGGAGGAGGAAGCAGAACATCTGCATTGTTACACCACAGTGTTCAAACTTCAGAAGACTGCTGGCTAAGTGGTGTCATTTACTCTGCAAGTGATTATGTCTTTCCCTGTCCTCTCTGATCATCAGAAACTAATGACACACCTTTTAGGTTTGATGAATTCAGGTCATACTATTTTCCAGATGCCCTGGCAACTGGGACAGGTAGGATTTTACTGGGTTTTGTGGGAAATGGTGAAAGGGAAAGAACTCATCTTTCCTGGTTCTCCCATCCTTGCTGAGGTTAAACATCTGTGCATATAAAGATTAGGTTAACTAACCTTGGCTGTTATATAGAACAGACTGAAGAAATGTTTTTCTTGTTACGTTAGGAATTTTTTTTAATATATGGAGATATGAAAGGCAAAGTTTCCTTCACTTTAATTTTGTTTGAGGGTTTAAAGTTATGGGGTTTGTTTCTTTTTAGACAAAGTCTCACTTTGTTGCTCTCTGTAGAGTACTGTGACATAGCTCACAGCAACCTCAAACTGTTGGGCACAAGTGATTCTCTTGCCTCAGCTCCCAAGTAGCTTGGACTACAGGTGCCCATGACAAAACGCCGGCTATTTTTAGAGACTGGGTCTTGCTCTGGTTCAAACTGGTCTTGAATTCCTGAACTCAAGCAATCCAACTGCCTCAGCCTCCCTGAGTGCTAGGATTACAGGCATGAGCCACCACACCCAGATAAATTTATGTTGTCTTATAGTACTGTTTGAAAATGGTGGGTGACTTCTTTATGTTTCACTTTCTGTACTGAGTATTATAAGTGATTTGAACTTTGTGTATGTCTACTATGTTTGAATGTCTACTCATGCTAATGAGCTTATTGTCCGTTATAGGGCCGGTGAAAAATGGAACCAAACTCTCTGAGGACTAAAGTCCCAGCTTTCTTATCTGACTTGGGAAAGGCCACATTGAGGGGAATCAGAAAGTGTCCCCGATGTGGCACATACAATGGAACCCGGGGACTGAGCTGTAAGAACAAGACTTGTGGAACCATATTCCGCTACGGTGCACGGAAGCAGCCTAGTGTTGAGGCTGTCAAAATCATCACAGGCTCCGATCTACAGGTCTACTCAGTGCGACAAAGAGACCGAGGCCCTGATTACCGATGTTTTGTGGAGCTGGGAGTTTCAGAGACAACAATCCAGACTGTAGATGGGACCATCATCACTCAGCTGAGCTCTGGGCGGTGCTATGTCCCTTCATGCTTAAAAGCTGCCACCCAAGGCGTTGTGGAAAACCAATGCCAGCACATCAAGCTGGCCTTGAACTGCCAGGCAGAGGCCACGCCGCTGACCCTAAAGAGCTCAGTCCTAAATGCAATGCAGGCTTCCCCAGAAACCAAACAGACCATCTGGCAGTTGGCCACAGAACCCACGGGCCCCTTGGTACAGAGGATTACTAAAAACATCTTGGTGGTAAAATGCAAGGCAAGCCAGAAGCATAGTTTGGGATATCTGCATACATCTTTTGTGCAGAAAATCAGTGCCAAAAGCTTGCCTGAGCGCCGCTTCTTCTGCTCCTGTCAGACTCTAAAATCGCACAAGTTGAACACCTCCAAGGATGAAGCAGCCCAGAGATGTATTCATTTCTTTGCTTGCATCTGTGCCTTTGCCAGTGATGAGACATTGGCTCAGGAATTCTCAGACTTCTTAAATTTTGATTCCAGCGGTAGGTGGTATGCCTGACACAGTTCCTCTGGTTTTCTAAAATGCCATGAAAGAGTTCTACTGATGCATTTGGAGATTATCCTGGCAATTGTCAAAAGCAGCTACTGGAAAATTCTTTTTTTTTTTTTTTTTGAGACGGAGCCTCAAGCTATCCCCCTGGGTAGAGTGCCATGGCATCACAGCTCACAGCAACCTCCAACTCCTGGGCTCAAGCAAGTCCCCTGCCTCCGCCTCCCAAGCAGCTGGGACCACAGGTGCCTGCCACAACGCCCGGCCATTTTTTTTTTTTTTTGGTTGCAGCCATCATTGTTATTTGGCGGGCCCAGGCTGGGGATTCGAACCCGCCACCTTAGGTGTACGTGGCTGGCGCCCTAGCCGATAGAGCCACAGGCGCCGAGCCCAGCTGCTGGATAATTCAAGTGAAAAGCATTCCTTCTTTTTTTTGAGACAGAGTCTCACTTTGTTGCCCTCTGTAGAGTGCTATGTTATCACAGCTCACAGCAACCTCCAACTCCTGGGTTTAGGCAATTCTCTTACCTCAGCCTCCTGAGTAGCTGGGAGGCACCCGCCACAATGCCTGGCTATTTTTTGGTTGTAATTGTCATTGTTGTTTGGCAGGCCCTGGCTAGAATTGGAACCTGCCAGCTCTGGTATGTGGCTGGCACCCTACCTGCTTGAGTTACAGGCACTGAGCCCTTTCTTTTCTTTTTTTTAATGGACATGATCTTGCTAGGTTGCCCAGGTTGGCCTCAAACTCCAGGCTCAAAGGATCTTCTGACCTCAGCCTCCCAAGTAACTGGGACTACTGTCACTGCACCAGGCTTTAAATGGACTTTTTTCTTTTCTTTTCTTTCTTTTTTTTTTTTTTAATGTCACCCTCAGTAGAATGTCGTGGCATCACAGCTCATAGCAACCTCAAACTCATGAACTTAAGCAATTTTCTTGCCTCAGCCTCCCAAGTAGCTGGGACTACATGCGCCCACCACAATGCCCGGCTATTTTTTGGTTGCAATTGTCATTGTTTAGCAGGCCCAGGTTCAAACCCACCACCTTTGGTGTATGTGGTTGTCACCCTACTCAGTTAGCTACAGCCACTGAGCCTAAATGAACTTTTTTCAAAGAAGGCAATCACTCCATAATTTTTTAGGGTGATATATATTTTTATAAATTAAATTTTTGCCAGATATAGGCCTCGTACTTACTCTTAGATAGTATTAGTAATTCATAAATCTTTTGTTTTTTAGGTCTTAAAGAGATTATTGTGCCCCAGTTAGGCTGCCATTCAGAACCAACAGTATCAGCTTGTGAGTCTACTGCCGCTAAGCCAAAGAAGAGGAAAAAGGATGAAGTTTCTGGTGAGAGACTGGTTGGTTGTTTAGTTGGTTGGTTTGGTGATATTGTCATTAGAGATCATTTCACTGTGTTTTATGTTTTTCATAAACATACAAATCTCAGCAATTATAAGAAATAGTTTTGGTTCTTTTTTTTTTTTTGAGACAGTGTCTCAAGCTGTTGCCCTAGGTAGAGTGCCATGGCATCACAGCTCACAACAACCTCAAAATCCCAGGCTCAAGTGATTCTCTTGCCTCGGCCTCTCTTGTAGCTGGAACTACAGGTGCCTACCACAACGCCTGGCTATTTTTTGTTGTTGTTGTTTGTTTAGCAGATTTGGGCCAGGTTTAAACCCACCAGCACTGGTGCATGTGGCCAGTGCCCTAACTGCTGAGCTACAGGCGCCAAGCCTTTTCCTGAAAAAATGTTTACCGTCTATTGATAGTTCTCTGTCAAATCAAGCCTAACATTCATTCTATTGGCCAAAAAAAAAAAAAGATCCAACCAAACTCTGCTTTTATTGTATATGTTTGTTCATCCCTTAAACATTCAGGATAATCTTACACCTAAATCTGCTTTAGGATAGCATTATGACATTTTCATCCCCACAGGGTTTATAAAAAACTTGGGTCAGGCTTAGCACCTATAGCTCAAGAGGCTAGGGTGCCAGCCACATACACTAGAGCTGGAAGGTTCGAATCCAGCCTGGGCCTGCCAGACAATGATGACAACTACAACCCAAAAATGGCCAGGCATTGTGGCGGGCACCTGTGGTCCCAGCTACTTGGGAGGCTGAGACAGAAGAATCGAGTAAGCCTAGGAGTTGGATATTGCTGTGAGCTGTGATGCTGCAGCACTCTACCCAGGGTGACAGCTTGAGGTTCTGTATAAAAAAAAAAAAAAAACTTGTGTCAGTGGTTAGCTATATTCCCCACATGAGTTTAGGAATATAGTTTGTTGTCTGCATTTGCAATATGTGAAGATACATGTATATTTTTAAATTCAGTTACTTAAAACCAGTGTCACTTTAAGGATTCATAAATCAATATGAAAATGCTAAAGTATGCTTGTAGGTAAGTGTCAAATGATCCAGATGTTAAACAAAAAAATACTTTTTTGGGGGGGGATGGAGTCTCACTTTGTCACCCTTGATAGAGTGCCCTGGCATTATAGCTCACAGCAACCTCAAACTCTTGAACTCAAGCAATCTTCTTGCCTCAGCCTCCCAAGTAGCTGGGACTACAGGTGTCCTCCACAACACCCAGCTATTTTTAGAGACAGGGTCTTACTCTTGCTTAGGCCGGTCTCAAACTCCTGAGCTCAAGCAATCCACATGCCTTGTCCTCACATAGTGTTAGAATTACAGGCACGGGCCACGGCACCCTACCCTAAATGAAAATATTATCTGGTCCATATATGTGGACCAAACACATTAGTAAACAGAGAACGCAGACATTTTCAAATGGAACATTAAAACAAGGTACCTTTTGCTATCAAATTAGCAAAAATATATATATACATATATATATTTTTAGAGACAGAGTCTCACTTTATCGCCCTGGGTAGAGTGCCATGGCATCACAGCTCACAGCAACCACCAACTCCTGGGCTTAGGCAATTCTCTTGCCTCAGCCTCCAAAGTAGCTGGGACTACAGGCACCTGCCACAACACCCGGCTATTTTTTTGTTCCAGTTTGGCTGGGGCTAAACTTGCCAACCTTGGTATGTGGGGCCAGTGCTCTACCCACTGAGCCACAGATGCTGCCCATAATTAGTAAAAATATTTTTAAAATGATGAGACCAAAGGCAAATCCAGGCTCTCCAGCACGGCTAGGGCAGTGTAAGCTGCTTTAATACCTTGTAATTGGCTTGCACTATCTGTTAAGAACCTTAAAATGGTCCTACCCATAAAGAATATTTGTGGAGGTGTATCAGGTGGTAATGAATAGGAGTTTGGTACTGGAAAGTTAAGAAAGATGGAGAAACAAAGTGACACGGTCATTTCTGTATTTTAGGGAGGCAATTCTGGCAGCAATATAGAACAAAGATTGTTGCTAAATGTTTACTTATTCTATAAAACAACTTTTGGCCGCGTGTGGTGACTCAACACATATAATCCTAGCACTCTGGGAGACCAAAACAGTGGAATTCCTTGAGCTCAGGAATTTGAGACCAGCCTAAGCCAGAATGAGACCCTATCTCTGGCTCGGCGCCTGTGGCTCAATCGGCTAAGGCGCCAGCCACGTACACCTAAGGTGGCGGGTTCAAGTCCCCAGCCCGGGCCCGCCAAACAACAATGATGGCTGCAACCAAAAAAAAAAAAAAAAATGGCCTGGCGTTGTGGCGGGTGCCTGTGGTCCCAGCTACTTGGGAGGTGGAGGCAGGAGACTCGCTTGAGCCCAGGAGTTGGAGGTTGCTATGAGCTGTGATGCCATGGCACTCTACCCAGGGGGGGATAGCTTGAGGTTCTGTCTCAAAAAAAAAAAAAAAAAAAGAGAGACCCTATCTCTACTAAAAATAGAAAAAATTAGCTAGGCATTGTGGTGGGTACCTGTAGTCCCAGCTACTGGGGGGAGGCTGAGGCGGGAAGATTGCTTGAGGTTAC
>CAUYQV010115911.1:0-27562 GCA_963574575.1 Galagoides demidoff
TATAAAAGGCAGCTCACCCTCACACCTGAGCTGCTGACTGTCTCTCGGAGCAGCAGCCCCTGCAGCAGGTAAAATAAATTTCCAATAATTAACCTAAGTGGGGGTCCGAGTCTATTTTTCCAGGTCCCCTAAGTTATTTCACTGCCTATTATTATCATAAGGTTATTTAGCTTCCATGTTTTTGTATGATTCTTCAGATTCGTGTTGTTACTGTGTTCTACTTTTATTCCATGATGGTCTAAGAAGCTGCATGGAATTTCTATTCTTTTAAATTTTCTGAGGTTAGACTTGTGACCCAAGATTTTATCAATTTTGGAATATGTTCTGTGGACTGATGAGAAAAATGTGTATTCAGTTTTGTTAGGATGAAATGTTCTGTAGATGTCTGTTAATTCCAAAAGTTGAATAGTTAAATTTAAATCTAAAATTTCTCTGCTAAGCTTCTTATGCAGGATCTATCTACCACTGCTGAAGGAGTGTTAAAATCTCTGACTGTGATGGAGCTGGGAGAGATCAAGTTTATCATGCCTGTTAGAGTATCTCTTATAAATTGAGGTCCATTCTGGTTGGGTGCATAAATATTGATTATTGAGATCTCATCATATTGTGTATTACCCTTAACAAATATAAAGTGGTCATCCTTATCCTTGCTTACTTTTGTTGGTTTAAACCTATTGTATCTGTGAATAAAATTGCAATGCCTGCTTTTTTTCTGCTTTCTATTTGCCTGGAATATAGATGACCATCCCTTCACCCTGAGTCTATACTTATCTTTTAAGGTAAGATGGGATTCTTGTATATAGCAGATATCTGGTGTGAGTTTCTGTATCCAATCAGCCAATCTGTACCTCACCTCTTTAGAGGACAATTTAAGCCATTCACATTGATTGAAATTATTGATAAGTCTGGTAAAGTTTTGGGTATTGAGTTGCTTGAACGTCCAGTGGAAATTTTTAATCCTTTTGCAGAAGTTGGAATTCAATCAAAAGTTTCTGAGTGAGTTTACCTTTGTGGTGGAGGATTGCACTGGTCATTTTGGAGGATAGGTCTAAGATTTTCCTGGAGAGCTGGTTTAGTGGTGGCAAATTTCTTCAACATGTGGATGTTGTTAAAGTATTTAATTTCTCCATCACAGATGAAACTCAGTTTAGTTGGATACAGAATCCTGGTTTGAAAGGTGTTTTGTTTTAGGAGATTAAAAGTCGATGACCACCCTCTTCTAGCCTGAAAGGTTTCAGTAGCGAGATCTGTGGTCATTCTAATATTCTTCCCCTTGTAGGTTATGGTGTTCTTACGTCTAACTGCTTTTAGAATTTTCTCTTTCATGTTAACTTTAGTGAAGTTAATTATGATGTGTCTAGGGGATGTCTTATTCTGGGTAAGTCATGCTGGGCTTCTGAAGCTGTCTGCTATCTGAATTTCAGAATCTGTTGGCATATCTGGAAAATTTTCTTTCATAATTTCTTGAAGAAGAACCTCTGTGTTTTGTGAAGCAAGTTCATCACCTTCAGGGATTCCTATAAGGCCACAAATATTAGCTTTCTTCAAATTATCCCAGAGCTCTCTGAGAGAATGGTCTATTTTTGCTTTCCATTTCTGTTTCTCTTTGTATGCTTGTGCACATTCAAAAGCTCTGTCTTCAATGTCTGAGATCCTTTCTTCTGCCTTCTGCATTCTGCTGCCAAGGGATTCTACTGTATGTTTCAGATCATTGAGGGCTACAATCTCTTGCCTCAATATTCCAAAATCTTTGGTGGTTTTGTCTTTGAATTGGTTGAATTCTTTTTTTTTTTTTTTTGAATTCGTTGAATTCTTGAGTGAACTTTTGGAATGCTCCTTGAATTTCTGATTCTATCTTTGCCTCTATTCTATTAATCTTATTTGCAATCCAAATTCTGAATTAGATTTCTGACATCACAGCCATCTGTTTATGAATGGGATCTTCAGTTGCATCTGCCACATCCTTTCTTGGGGGGGGGGGTGTTGATCTACTCTGATTATTCATATTACCATGATTATTTTAACCCATTTGGCTTTTCCCCTTGAGCTTCGTCAAGGACCTGTATAGTGTTACGCCCTGAGAGACTAGGGAGCTGCTTGGTGTGGTGAAGCTAAATGGCTTTGTCTTATTTTCAGCTGGTCTCTGTCCTACCCTAGTGAATCAGTTACTCTTTGTTGAAGGCTCCTCTGTGGAGAAATACCAGCAATTAAGTCACCCTGCCCAACAAACAACAACTGGGAAAGGAAAATCAAACATTCTCTCAACCATATACCCATGGTACCACTTTGGATAGTCCTTGGGTGATTGTCCTGGTTCAAGAGGTCCAAATCAGTTATCCCAGTTGGCACCAGTCTCAGGTGGGATAATTCAAAAAGTCTCTAGCAGCTAGATAGGAGGGGTGTGCCAGCAGCTCAAATATGACTTGCTCCAGTGCTCCGGGAGGGCAGAGGGACCCACCCAGCAAATGAATTAGTCTAGGAAGGTTGATGCCTCCTTCCCCACCTTGCACCCAGTCACTAGTAATCCTGCAGAGCTGTGACCGAGTTCCCTCCAGTGAGCAAATGCTCCTGGGGTTTACGACTGCCTCAGTCACCAGGAGATCTGAGTCCAGCAGGGGGAGATGAGGCCTGACAACCTTAGGTGCTTAATGTAGGCTGAGACAGTTCACTCATTTTCAGCCCTGCACCTGATTGATGTTGCTGGCAGAACAGGACCGAACAACTTCACAGAATTTATTTCTGTCCCGGCTAAATTTCTCTGCAGATCAGACGCTGCTGAAGCTGATAAATCACAACTCGGCCCTGGGCAGCAAACAATTAGAGTTTACACTCAGGTGTCAATTCTAGCCTCTTCCCACCCACTGCTTTTGTCTCAGCTATAATCCCCTAAGGACTAGGTGCTATTATGGTCAGATAAGCAGTCCTCTGTTTCAGCCACTCCCTGTAAGTCTGTGAGCTGTGCATATTCCAGTCCCCAAGTTCGACCCAGGTTGGTACCACCCTTAGGGCTTCTCTTTACTCACAGAACTTCCCAAATCCACTTCACCAGTGTCTGCCACTGGAGAAAATGCCTTAGAGCGTGTCTATCTGGAATGGCTTCAGGGATGTGAGCCTTTCCCGCTGCTGCGGCTGCCACTCTGCAACTCAGGATACCGTAGCTCCTGTATGGTTCCCCCTCAGCTGACCATCCTCTCCTCACTCCTGTGCCACAGAGTCAGCAGAGACCAGCACCAGCCCTTTTCCCCTCCACTCATCTCAAGAAAATGGCCAAGAATCTGGACTCCATGGGTGACAAACCTCCAGACCTCAGGGTGAGAGTGGAGGGGAATCCAGGGAGTTCAGAGTTGCAGGTAGAGAATATATACAATTTTATACAGTTCTACAGTTTTATGCCTGGCAGGAGAGTGTCGTGACACCCTATTAGGGGTAGGAGGTCCAGTATTTAGGGGGTCTCTCCTGTGGGATAGAGTGGGAGGATGTTTGAACTCTGCTCGCTTATTTGTATGGAGTAAACTGTGAGCCCTTCTTGTTGGGGAGGGGACTCCCGTTCACTTGGTGGTGGATTTTGTACCTTTTGATTGTATTTTTGGGGTCACAGCTTGCCTCAGCAAGGTTGATGTGCATTCTTCAACATTCTCTCTTGGCTCAGCTCCAAACCATCAGCTTACTTGTTAAACTTCTGTCCTTTAAGTCTCCTTCTGGATGGGAGCCTCTGTGGAAAGCTGGCTGCAGGCCGCCATCTTGCCTCCGCCCCCGATCATCTTAAATATTTAAATCACTTGCTTTAGAATTTCTTGGGGGTGCTTGCTAAAATTATTTTCCTGGGCTTCACTTCAAACTTATTGAATCAAAATATCTCAGAATGGAATCTTTGCAGCCTTTGCCTACATGCTGTTCCCAGTGTCTGCAGGGCCTGCTCCCAGTTCAATGACTTCATTGGAACAATTCCCTCTTGTGCTTCAGGTTTTAGTTTAGATGTCTCAGTCTCTAGAAGTATTCTTTTTACCCAAGACTGCAGGTGCGGCACTCCTTTGAAATGACTTCATTGGAAAGATTTTCCATTGTGGACTACAGGTGAGGTGCTCCTTTGGGCTCCCAGTAAGCACATGGGTATTTAGCCTCCTCATGGCACCTTGCATACACTAAAATACTTGCATCTTAACTTGTAAGTCTCCCTTTCATGTGTATGTGAATGAGATCCTGTGGTCAGGGTCTTTCACTATCCTTTCATGTGTATGTGAATGAGATCCTGTGGTCAGGATCTTTCACTATCATATCCCAAGTACTAATCACAGTCCCTGGTAGTAGGTGGTCAATAATAAAATATAGGAATGCACAAATAAAAAGATAGTGGAATTAATGAGCAATTAGGAGCAGTTAATTCCTCCTCAAATTTCTGCCAAGAGCACACAGGGGCAGAATATGTCCTTTTTATTTAGCATTAGCATGAAGATCACATTTTCCCTAGGATTTGAGTTAGAATTTTTAGTCAAAAGCAGAAGAAAACCACGGTGCAGACGGAATTGTTAGTCCTGCTCCTCTAGTTTGAGAAGGATGCAAATGCAGTATATTTAGATGTTTATGGACAGCAGCCCCAGACTTCTAAACAGTTCTTGGCATGGCTTCTATTGGAATGCATGAAAAAACCAGGAATGACAACCACATAATTTTGCAAATCACAGTATTGCAAACAAAACACACCCTTTTGGCAATCTGGGATAGCTACAAATTAAGGGAGCCAGTATGTCTTTTTCTTAAATTGTAGGATGTTTTCATTTTCTGATAGCATTTAGCATGCTATTGGGAGCTGCAGTTATTACATAGGAACTTCATAAGCACTTATGGATTGGATAGAATTAGCTAACAGCCTTCTTACCAATGCATGTGAGCGAGGAAAAAAATGCTTTTGAAATTTCTTTCCTTTGTGGTCCACATGTTTGCACAAACCTTCCACACAAACAATAAACTGGTGGTTTGTAGAAAGATTCTTAGATTAGGATAGAAAGAATTCTTTGGCTTGGATCTTATGTTTGTCTCTAGCCTTAGATAAAACACTTAATTTCTGTCCTTTGTTGATGCCATTATTTGCCAGAGGTGGATCATTCCAGCCCCTTTATTTGATCACATTTTTGTTTGGAGGATTTAATAAGATGATGTGCTAATGAGGGTTTATCTTATATAGAATACAGAGTTACTTAATAAATATTGAGAATAAATAAGCAAATGAAAAAAATACATAAAAGAGCTTTGGAGGTGTAGAATTAGCCCAAAAATATGAAGCCTACCAGAAGTCCAGAAATGTTAAATGAAAATGATTCAGTCTTCTTTATACCTAGTCAGAATCAGTAAATCTTATCAGTCAAGCATAGGGTTATGGCAAATTATGTCCTGTTGGAAAAAATACCACAGGTAGCATAAATTTCGACAGAAGAAGAAACAGTAAGGACTGGCTGAGCATGGTGGCTCTCAGCTGTAATCCTAGCACAATGGGAGTCTGAGGCAGGATGATTGCTTGACTCAGGAGTTTGAGACAACCCTAAGCAACAGTGAGACCCTGTCTCTACTAAAACTAGTAAATTAGCCAGGCATGATGGCAGGTGGCTGTAGTGTTGGCTGCTCTTGAAGCTGAGGTAGGAGGATCACTTGAGCCCAGGAGCTTGAAGTTGCTGAAAGTTGGGCTGATACCATGGAACCCTAGCCTGAGTAACAGTCTATCTCAAAAAAAAAAAAAAAGGAAAAAGAAAAAGAAACAGTAAGGACTTAATGATTAGAGCCCAGATGCAATGTTGCAGTATTACAGATTTGAGACAAATCTGTGGGATTTGAAACAACTTAAAAATAGTAGTGGAGAAGATGGAGAGTAGCAAAGCCTAAGCTGAAAAGCCAGCTTCTGTTACTGTTAAGATTTTCCTGATTTCATACTAAACAATGTGTGTATATATATATATGTAGTAGTATAGTCCTGTGCATTCAGTATTGGGGTCATAAGCAGTGAAAACATGGTTAATGTTTAATAATTGATTCTTCAGGAAAAATAACACCCTGGTTTATAGCATTAGCTGACTCCCATGGCTGTGCGAATCAGGAAGTCATCCATCCCACCATGGCTGATCTCAAGCTGCCAATGGTTTAACAACAGGCTTATAAAATTTCTGGAAACTCAACAATCAGCTCTTATGAGCCAGAGTTAGATAGCTCCAACAAAATGCTGAATAAGTTAACTATAAAGTTATAAAAACTCTCTATGGAAGGTTTCAGAGAGTAGAGAGAATTGTCTAACAGACTTATGGCTCCATTACCCAGCTTTGGTAATTATCAAACCAGGCAAAGTTCTTGGTTTATCTGTTTCCTACCTGTTCGTTATATCCACAATTGGATTATTTTGGAACTCATACTTCAATATGTTCTCTTAAAGATAAGAATTCTAAAAATGTAACCACAAAAACATTATTACCTAACAAATTAAAAATAATTCCTTCAAACTGTATCTAGTCAATATTCAAATTAGCCTCAAGGTAAATATATTTTTAATATATTATTATATTATATATTATATCATGTGTTATATATTTAATATATCATTATATGTTAATATTATATTAGATATAAATATATGTAAAATTTCCCTGGGAAGTATACAGTAGGCTTATTCTAGTTAGGATCTAAGCAAGATCTATGCACTGTATTAGTTGGTATGTCTCTTAATTTTCTTTTAATCTATAAGTTCCTCCTTCCTTTTATTTTCTTTAGAATCTATTTGTTGGGGAAACGACCTCACTTATCTCATAGTTTTCCACTGTCTGAAATTTGCTGATAGCACTTTTGTGGTGTTAGTGTTTTCTCCTGTCCCCTGTTTTTTCCTAGAAAGTGAAGTGGTAATTAGATCTAAAGTAGGGGGTGTGTGTGTGTCTGTGTGTGTGTAGATGCATGAGCTGGGGTCTTTCACGAGGAAGGGGAAAACTTCCCCATTGCCTCATATTGGCCGAAACATTGTGTCTGGTTGTTCCTCCTGTAGTGATATTAAGATGGATTGGTGGGTTCAGCGTGCAACAGATGACTTCACATTGCCAAAAAGAACACCCAAAATATGAGATAAATATTTTCTTTCTCAGTTTCGAAGATGCCTTTTAACCACAAACACATAAATCAATATACGAGTATAAACAGTTACTAAATCAACCCATCTATTTTATTCATGAACACTTCACATTTGAAATCTCTTGCTGTGTTTATTTTCTTTGAACTGAATTTGGGGCTTTGACTAGGAAGCCATAAATCCAGTTTTTGATGAAATATGACTTCACCACAGTGCCAGATTGGAGAGAGTTCCCTGTTAAATTTTCTTCTTAGCATTGCTTTGGTGAGTGGTGAGCATTCAGATTCATGCTTTTTCAGGGCTAATACATCACCAAATAGCTTCAACCTTCTGGAAACTTTTTTCTTTAATGTTTAATTCTTGATGGACAGCGTATTACCAGGGATGTTCAAATCTGCCAGGTTGTACAGGCAGGATTTGAAGTGTGCCTAAGGTGTGGGCAAATGAACGAATTGTAACACCTGGAGTGTGACTGTTCCCTTGCCTTTCCCTTGCTACTAGTTAGCCCTTAATACACTTAGAAGGTTGCTCCTCTAATTTGAACTGTGTGAGGCTTTGGCTGGAGGGTAGTTCTGTGTCCCAATGATAAAAGAACACATAAAACAGCCCAGCGCCTGATCATTCTCCCTGGCTGTCAGTGAATCACGTCTAATGGCATCTCCATGCACTTTGCACCAATTTGCTTGCAATGGCATCCTTTTCCGTGGGCTTGCTGCTCAGCAGGCCCTGAAGCAATCTATGAATAACTTCCCAACAGATGCTGTTTATGAATTGGAGCAAATGGCTTCCCTGTTTCTCTTTTTTCTCACTTCAATAATTTTCAGTTACATTACGATGAATATTTATAGCCCCGTAGCAGTGCATAAAAATGGAGAACAAGCAGACCTGGGCATTGTTTCATACGTGAGTGCTGTTCTAATGGGTTTTGGCTGACTGGTTTTAATAATGTTCTGTTGATGGACTGAAATGAGGATGCAAATTGTAGATCAGTCATTTCCATTCAGTGTTTTAGCAGGATGGGCGTTGATGGAGTGCTGGCTGCATCCGGCACATGCCTGTGACGCCTTAACTTGCCAGCTTGTCTCATCCTGTAGGATGTCTGCCTCTTCTTTCTAACTTCTTTTGAGTAATTTCAAATACTTGACTTCCACAGACACTGACACTCATATAAGAACTCATTAGGTTCATTCTACCACTCTCTACACATATTACAATTTGTGATTCAAACGACTAACTGCATTAGAAGCTGCACAGTCCAAGTAACATAACATTCTTAGGAATTAAAATGTGAAATCAGGAGTTCAGGACCAGCCTCAGCAAAAACAAGACCTCCATCTTTACTAGAAATATAAAACCTAGCCAGGTGTGGTGGTGTTTGCCTGTAGTCCCAGCTACTTTGGAGGCTATGGCAAGAGGGTTGCTCAAGCCCAAGAGTTCAAGGTTGCTGTGAAGTATGATGATACCATAGACCCTCTACCCAGGGTGACTCTGTCTCAAAAAAAAAAAAAATTAAAATAAACTAAAATAAAAATAGAATAGAATAAAATGTGAACTCTTGATTTGCAAGCTTCTTTTATAGAAAGGTATTGGGCCACATTTTATTCTAAGTGGCTTTTTCAAATGTTTCATATTTCCATATTCTTTTAAATATTACAAAAATGAAAGGACTTATATCTAAACACAGCTTCTAAATTTGATTCCAAGGGAACTACTCTATCTTTAGTGGCTTATGTTTCAAATCGCTGATATACCTTACTTCCATTTTCTATTTTACAATAATGAGTTAGTTAACGAGCCTATGTTTTCCAAACCATTGACTGTGTTATATTGGCCCGTATACAAATAATTGCCTGTTTGACTATTTGCTTATAAATAAGACTGTTGAAAATTATCTGTAAATATGTATATGCACGCACAGTGAAGGGATGCTGAAGCCTCCCCAAATATTTAAATTGCCCCATTTTCTACTCTTGTATTATGAAGTACTCTGAACTACTGAAATGGAATCATATTTATTATGCATTCAAACCCACAATATCTTTACCACCTATCATTTGTATGCTATACACAGAAGCTTGTGCTGTAACACAACGGTAAAAAATAAAAAGGCGATTTAGAGAGAAGGGTATTTCTTGCTCTAACTGCGGCAGATGCAAAGAATGATTTTCCTTTAAAATCATGGGAAGTGTAACCTATGATCCTGAAGTATTCTAAAAATTAATGAAAAGCCCAATAATTGAATGTCTGATACAGAACTGTTATTTCTAAAGAAACTGTTATTTGAGCATTATGTCTCAAAGTCATTATCATGGCCCTCAAACACCAAAATAAGAAACTCTGGAAAGATTTTCAGGCTTCAGGCAGAAGTTCTAACAATAGACTATGGCCTGTATTTTTTAAAAAATAATTTAACATAGCCCTTTTCTATTTATTTTAAATAATAGACATACATTAAATTATTTATTTATTTTTGAGACAGAGTCTCACTCTGTCACCCTGGGTAGAGTGCTATGGCATCATAGTTCACAGCAACCTGAAACTCTTGGGCTCAAGAATTCCTCTTGCCTCAGCCTCCTGAGTAGCTGGAACTACAGGTGCCCACCATAACACCCAGCTAATTTTTTAATTTTTTTTTTAATTCAGTAGAGATGGGGTCTGGCTCTTGCACAGGCTGGTCTCAAACTCCTGAGCTCAAGTGATCCACCTGTCTCTGGCTTCCTGGAGTGCTAGCATTAGGGGCATCCCTAATCTAAAAAAATATTTTAGAAGCAACAGATATATTATAATAAACAGTATAGGAAATTAATGAGAACATTGTTTCCCTCACTAAGACAACTACAGATTAACAGCAATTTATATGTAATGTTAGATGGTTATATGCATATGTAATATTCACATTTTCCACAGTAACATTTTTCTTCATGTGCAGTATTTTGTCTTTAACCATTGGAAATTTCTTCCTTTTTGCCTGCTGTTTTGTGATCAACAACTTTCCTGATTTCTAGGTAGAAAGACTTTTTATTCAGTTTGTTTTCTTCTACAGATACTCCTTTATCCCAGAGTTATTTGGAGTTTTCATTTGATTGTTTAAAAGTGGCAGGAAGCTTTGGGGAAAATTTTTTCTTGTTGTTGGAATTTTTCTGTAGGGGCTCTAACTTTTCCTAGGGCAGGGAAAAAAACATTATTTGGGTATGGAAAATGAAGTGTGACACCTAGGCATCAGGAAGCAATTGTGTTATAATAAATAAAGAGGATGAAGAGATCATGGGATTCAAATGTAAAACATAAATTTGGAGGTACGATAAAGCCTACTGGAAAACTACCAGTAGTATTAAATCAGAACCGTGCTTCAGGCTGGGGGCCCAGAGAACAGAGAAGATGTAGAGTTTGACGTGTTTGCTCCTTACTGCTTTGAGGGTAAAACTTCCTGAAAAATTAAGGGAGCTCAATTAAGACTACTTCCAAAATCAAGATAATTATCTCAGATACACTTCTCAAAAGCCCCTTTATTAATTTCATTTTATAGATAAAGAAACTGAGGCCTCGAATTTCCAACGTGACACTGGCCCTGCTGGGCTTTGCACCTAGGTCTGTGTGGTACCAACGCCCACATTCTTGATCAGCCTGCTCCCTCAGCCTGTCGTGTGAAACTGCAAGAGCCCTAAGTGGGAGGAGCTCATTAACAGAGGAGGCTTTCCCATAAGTAGCCTTATTAAGGTGCTCCAGATTAATGAGGCATTCCTAATCAACTATTCCCATCAACTAAATTCTTCCTTTTTGTTCACTAAAAGGGCTGCAAGTCTCTCCATGTCAAGCAAAAATTAAGGGCAGCAGGGATTGTGCAAGTCATTTGCTTATGTCTTTGGGTGTCAGAGTCTAGAAAATAATAATATCCTTATTATGATATGTCATCAAAGAAATCCTTATTTGATAAAAATAAAATCTTATTTGTGTTTCCAGACATTATAAAGATGATGTGAAGAAATAGATAATTTTTTTGCTTTGATACATTATTGTACTGAATGTATTACTCTTTCATTCCTGTGTTCAAGGTGACTAAATTGCTTAGTTATGTTTTTCATATCTGTCCTTTCTTATTAGTCCTATCATATTGCCTTCCCATCATTCAGTGGGCTCATCTATCTCCCTATTTATCTGACAAATGATATTTGTTGAGCTATTACTGGCCAGCAGGGTAGTGAGCATAGACCATCCCTAAAAAACAAGACAGAGCTTAAACCCATCCTAAGGGAGTCCCATCTCTAATGGGATTTCTAGAAAAGCACAAAGCTTGTTAAGACACTGTGACATAAATGCTAGAATAAGTAAGGGCAGTGATAGTAAATGTTCCTGGTAGGCTGGTTAGGGAGGGGTAGGCTTGTATATAAACAGAAACCTGCAGATCAGGTATGGTGTATGGCAGGTGTATGCCAAATGTGGTGGTGTTGGCCTATAGTCTACTCAGGGAGCTGAGGTGGGAGGATCATGTAAGCCCAGGAGTTCAAGGATGTAGCTGATCAGACCTCATGACTAGCCTCTGCATTTAAGCCTGGGAAACATAATGAGACTCTGTTCCTAAGAAAAGAAAAAGAAGAAGAATTGGCAGGTGAATGTATAGGAATAATATAACAATATTCCATGTATAGGGAACAGCATGTGTAAAGGCCAAATAGGGGAAAGTACCATGGCCTTGGGAAGAAATGAAATGTCTGATGTCAGAGGGTAATGAGTGAGTGGGAAACTTGGCAGGAGACAGAACAGAGGAAAGATGTCATTGGAGGTGAAGACGGGGGAGGTGAGCAGAGCTACTGGGGCCTGATTTTATGAAACAGTTAGAAGCCATGGTAAGCATCTTGGATTCCATTATTCTGGTGATAATGGTAAGTCAAGGTGAATTTCAAGCAGAGTAATGACATAAGATTTTCATTTTGTTTTTTTCTTTCATTTTTATTTTTTTGTATCAGGTTAACATAAGGGTATATATGATTAGGTTACATTGTTTGCATCTGTAAAGTAAAAGTGGGAATTGCAGCTGAGTCCTTCACTCAGGACATGTTCATACATTTATCCATACATTGTAACCATTAGGTGAGAACTTGAGATTTTCATTTTGAGAGGGTCTGTGAACATAGCTCTGTAGGTAGTCAAGGAAGGCAAGACTAAAGGAGGACAGCCTGCTCAGAAGGCTACTGCAGACCAGTTGAGAGGTGGTGGTGGCCTGATTTGAGGGCGGTGAAAGATAAGTACATGCCAGCATCTCTAGTCAGAAACCACAGCATTTTCTCCAACCTGATATTCAAGATGCTTTCCGATCTGAAGCTTGCTGTATCAGTTAAACCTTAACTCTCAACAGAAAACCAACCTTTCTGTTCTTCCATCCTCTTTGTGTTGTTTTCATCTGCCTCATTTCTCTTCCCCCTATTCTATATGCAAATATTTGGCATACATTTGTATAAATTTATATATTTTTTATAAATTTGACAAAATCTTGATGCCTTTGGTTTTAAGTACAGAGGCTGTGATGTTGGACTCATGCGTGTTTAAGTCCTGGCTCTGTTATTAAATATCTAGGTCAGGTGTCCTTAAACTACGGCCCGCGGGCCACATGCAGCCTGCCTAGGACATTTATCCAGCCTGCTGGGTGTTTTTGCCGCTGCTGCCTGTCCTGCTTAGCAGCTGACTCATCCCGGGGTCCATAGTCTGGCCCTCCAACACTCTGAGGGACAGTGAACTGGCCTCTTGTTTAAAAAGTTTGAGAACCCCTGATCTAGGTAAATATAAGTAGGTGTCATAGAAGTACTGAGTACCTTGGAGATTGTATATATATATAAAAAAAAGTCAATACATTGTACCCCACATATGCATGAATGTATTCATGATCTACGCGTATTTGACTTAATTAAAAAAAAAAAGATCTAGGTAACCTCGGGCAATTTCCTAACCTAAGTCTCAGTTTCCTTGCTTTTAAGATGGAAATAAAAATAACAGCAATTATAATCTGTGCCTTTTAGCATTAAAATCAACTGTGAATCCACCATAATAATCTTTATATGGTTTGATTCATGAGGACTCGAGGGCAATCTAAGATTTATAACATGTACCTCCAAAAGAATCTAAACAATACGTGGAGAAATGGTATATTATTATATTTTTTAAAAAATTGGTATAAATATAAATTCAAGCATTTTGAGATAATATAAACAAAAATTCCATTATTGGGAAAAGTGGTTAGACATTGTGAAACATTAATACGACTGGCAACTATAGGTCCTAAATTATTTTAGATTAAATGTAAACCTTATTTTACTCACACAACACAATAATTAGAGTTTAGATATGGTTAAAAATGAACAGCATGCTTTTTTTTTTTTGCAGTTTTTGGCTGGGGCCAGGTTTGAACCTGCCACCTCCAGTATATAGGGCTGGCCCCCTACTCCTTTGAGCCACAGGCGCTGCCCAACAGCATGCATTTTTAAAAAGTATATTTTAAACAGCACAGAAAGTAACTAATGGCAATTTCTCATGGAAATTACTTTTTTGTCCCTGGATAAAGAGTTCAGAGCCAATCAAAAACCAATCAATATAAACTCTGATGCAAACCATAATTAAGGATGACAGATAGGTTTTCGTATGATGTTAAATAATGCATTTGTACGAATGGCAATCCCAAGTAACACTTAAAAAAACCAAACCACCAATGTCTAGAGGATGTATGGTGGTGGCATTCTTGCCACTCACTGCAAATTTTTATATTAAAGTTATCAGCAACTAACTCTCAATACCTTATGGTGTTACAAATGCTGAAAGAGTGGGTCCTGTGATAGTTTAAAAGTTATTTTATGTTTTAGGTACAGGTCATCATTTTAGCCAACTCTCAATACTCAGTGGCTGTATGTATTGGGTCATCTGGTTCTGAGATTTCCCTGTGGGATGGGTAGGAAGACTTCTGATGTGCCTCTTAGAATTCACAGGTCTCGTGGATATTTCTTACACATTGTCAAAAGGTCTGGAGTCAGTATCTGTAAGAACTGATATAAAGCATGAATGTAGACCAGGAGTTTATAGGGGAAGAGCCATGCAATCAAAGCTTGCAATAGTTAGAGATAACACGTGCTATTGGAAGCTACCCTTTGTGAAGCAGACAGGACTGTCATACTGTACACCTGCAGGGGACACCACTTCCCCTGTGCTTCAACAACCATCACACAGGAAAGCAATTGTTCTCTTAGTATACAGTGTTGCAAATGAAGGTAAAACATCAGTGTATTTACTCTTTTTCTTTTTTTTTTTTTGAGACAGAGCATCAAGCTGTCCCCCAGAGTGCTGTGGCATCACAGCTCACAACAACCTCCAACTCCTGGGCTCAAGCAAGTCTCTTGCCTCTGCCTCCCAAGTAGCTGGGACCACAGGCACCCACCACAACGCCCGGCTATTTTTTGGTTGCAGCCATCATTGTTGTTTGGCGGGCCTGGGCTGGATTCGAACCCACCACCTTAGGTGTATGTGGCTGGCACTTTAGCCACTTGAGCCACAGGCACTGAGCCAGTGTATTCACTCTTTATAAAACTGTCAGGAAGATCAATATGTCAAAGGGCTGAGAATTTGGAAGAAAGATATATATTTATTACATCTTTGAATCAGGTAGTTTATATTTATATAGGAACCATGTACTATAAGTAAAACAAGTAAAACAAGAGCTTTCTGGAGCTCTTGGCATGATTATTTAATGTTTTATACTTTTAATGTGCCATCTGATTAATACAATATGAATAAAAGTCACTGCACAAAGTTATAGCTGGTCTTGTTAAACAACACAAATTTGATGACTATAGTTTGCGCTACTTCAATGTTTATTTTGAGTCACCAACCGTTTATTCTATATTTCCCTGTTTGAAGATAATTTTTGAAAGGCTCTCCATGTCTGATGGAGGCATATACAGAGATAATTACTCGTAATATTCAGTCCACATCATATCTGCATGTCTGGCTTTAAATTTGCTCATGTGAATGACCTTTGGGTGGTGGGCTTGTTGTTTTCAGCAGGCATATAGGGAGATGGAAGACATTTGTGTATCAGACATGAAGATGAAGGATGACTGTGCCCAAACCAAAACCACCTGGTTGGATTTACCTTGTGGGGAATGAGGATAAAAATGCCTGCTCCTCTATCTCATATAGAGAGTTAAGTGGGAGTGTCATCTGTTGAGTCCAGTTCTTTGCCATCAATCCTCAGGTTAAGATTGCTTTATTTTTTGGATTAGTTGTATTGTCAGAAAACTATGGTTAAAATCTGCGATTTAAATTGTGGACAGTCTTAGATATACTGCTGTGCTTTATTGGGCTTAGTCAATATATCTGGAAAAACCTACAAAACACTTAAACATCTAGGAACTTTAGCTCTGTTTTACTGTAGATGCAGAAATAACTTGATGTAATTAACTGGCTACCTGAGTTCTATTGTTTCACCCCAACTCTGATGCAGCTGGTTAGTAAAACCAGAGTTCTGTGCCCTTGCATTTAGTTAATGCAAGAGCTTTACAAGGCAAGACTAATGTTTTCATCCCCTTTTAGAGAGAAACAAACTGAGGTTCAGAATGAGCTCAAGGCTAAAAATTCAGTATTGTATCCCAGCATGTTGGATATAACTAATGATTCTTACCTTCCATGACATACAGGAGGAAATTTCATTTCTGTGGGTGTACTTTTACCATTTATATAGTGAGAAACCAACAGTAAATTACTTATAGGGCTTCTTGCAAAAGTATGAAATCTTGATGCCATTAACTCCATACTTTTTTCATAGAATAGTTCAGTGTAATAAGTTCCTCTTGGGTTTCATCCTTATGTAAGATGTGTGCTTAATAAGTTACTGGGTATTTTATGAGAAATAATTATCGAAGTAGCTTTGCCTATTTGGTAAATTTTCTCATAAGAAGAACCTGGGAACCAGAATTGTCAAATATTTCTGATGTACTATATTCCTCTCCAGATGTGAAACCAAAAACTCCTTTCAAAAATGCAAACAATAGAAACAGATTCATTAATTACAAGACTTTGAGTACATTTTGTTACAGAAATTATCAGGGCAAAATTTGATAGTTGGTTGCTAGAGTTGATTTGTAGTTAATTTTAAGAATCAGCTAAAATTTTATTTTTAAATGGTACCTGTTGCATTTCTGGGACACACCCCAGGAAGATGAAAAACAGAGCCTTTTTTTTTTTTAAGTCCATTAAGAACACCACAAGTGATAACTCCATTTTCCTGTGTTTTCTCCCAGCATGAGATGACTCAGCCAGAAATAGCATGATAATATCGCAGATGTTCCTTTGCTCGGATAGCTGGTTATTGCTTATGTCAATGATATTTTAATACAAACACACAACTGTTCACCCTGTTTTATGGCTGTCAGAATTTTGCTTCATATTTAACAAATGGAAGTTTATGAGCAGATGTATCATTGACTCAGATTTACTTTTCCCCCATTATGTTTCATGGAAAAGCTAAATGCTAAAGAGGTATTAGATACATCTGCACTGATAGACTGTGGGATTCAGGTTGTTCCTCCAAGCTGTCACTGCCCACCAGCTCCATAGCCCTGTGAACATCATTGTTTTTTGTTGAGACCAAAAGATATTTCATTCTAGAATCCTAAGCAAAAGTTTTCTCCATTCTTTTCAGTGACGTATGTTTAACCTCACTACTTTTTCCTAGAAATACTAAAACAATTTCCTAAACCATCATCATTGTCTGATGATTTTTTCCCCTTTGATGGGGCTCAGTGCACTGGAGCAAGGCTTTGGAGCCAGATATGCAAGGCTTTGAGTTTTAACTCTCTATTGATTTGGCTCTATGGCCTTGGTGGATTCACTTACATTTTGATCTGGTCCTTTTCTACCCTCCAGCCTTATCTTGAGCCACCATTTAATCTTACTTCAGTCACACTGACCTTTTAGCCTCTTTATTGAAATAAGTTGCAGGATCTGTCTTAGAGTGGGCCTGAAGCCTCAGAGTACAAGGGGGTTGATATACCTAGGAAACTCAACTTGAGTGGCACTCTCAAGGTGCTGGGGCTGTTAGCAGTTAAGTTGGAGGGGTCGGGGTGGATTTGGTAAGCTCTCACCTAACGGGTACAATGCAGGAGTACACGGCACACCTCCTGCATGAAGGGCTCAACTACAATGCAGACTTTACCTTACAGATGCAAACAATATAACCTTATCACATGGACCTTTATAATAACCTGAAATTAATGAAAAATTTTAAAAAGGGAGACTGTCAAACGGATGACCTGCTATATTGCTCTTACTCCAATCACAGTATGATTAGCAGCTGGGAAACATGGGCCAATGTAAGCCAGAAAAAATTTATAGCTCTGATTGAATATTGAGGAATTTGTTTCCAAGCCAAAAATCCTGTGTGTGATCTTTCAGATCCAAAAATAGGCAATTACATGCAAAGCTTTGCCTGACAGGCCTTAGGGGAGAAGCTGCTCTCCCTGCACTGTAGGGGGTGCACAGGCAGTGAGTGCATTGCTGGTCCCTGGAGGGAGCTGCAGGCGAAGACTTGGGCCACATTGGGCCAGCCATGCTCTTACTGTATCTTTATTCCCTGTCCCAGCAAGGAAACCTATTCAGAAGCCTATTCTCTCCTCTCTTCTCCTCTCTCCCCTGCCCCACCAAGCCCATGGCCCATAAGGAGGCAGGAGCATTTTGATAGGGGTTCCTTGGTTGTGAGATGACTCCCCTCCATCTGCAACACATCCACCTGTCCCTGACTGACCCTGTTCTGTGGGGAAATGGAACACAGGGGAGCCCCTCTATTGCTCCTTCCTTGCAGGGTCCAAGTAAGTATATAGGCTGGATTTTTTCCTCTCAGTTTGGCTCATTGACCTAACTGACTACCTTGACACCTGTTTGCTCAAAAGATGTGGCCTTGTGTGTTCTGGTCTATATCCTTTAATAACAAGATGAACAGCTAAAATTTACTGAGCCTAGCCACATACTAGGCAGTGTTTTAAGTGCTTGTAAAAATTCACTCATTTAATGAAATTCTAAGGTAGGTATCACTTCTATCGCCATTCTGTAATTGAGATAACTGAGACAATAAGAGGTTAAATAACTTGCTTGATATTGTATACATAGTCAGTGGGAAAAGCAGGATTGAACCAGGCACTGTTTAGCCTGCACAACTTCTCTTTTACTCTTAAAAGAACTTGTTTCCTCTTCTGTGACTTGGGACATAGTCTCATCCAGCATGTGACTGTATGGTTGTGAACTCAGAACTATACCATGTCCCTTCTTGGATCTTTTGTGACAAGAAAGCCACCAATTATTTGAACCAAATATTTGCATTTGTATGTCCTGCAACCTTTATTCATCTCTCAGATTTCAGCTTGAAGATCATTTTCTCAGGGAGACTTTTTTTTACCCTTCTCTGCATGTAACCTCATAACATCCTTTACCTCTTCTTTAAGCACCTGTCACCATTGCAATCAAATAATTATATGTTAGCTAGCCTTTCCCACTAATATCAGACTCTATGCAAGTAAAGATCCTGAATTTTCTGGTCACCATTGTGCCTCTCCTGAAGTGCAATACTCACCACTGAGCTTAATGCAAGAATCTAGTTCCATACATAAAACTTTTCAGGGCATGAATTTCGTCATTCCTTACAGGGGTTTTTGTGAAGATGAGGTATAATACATCTGATAGCACATAGCATAAACCTCCCCACATAGGAGTTGCTCAATAAATAATAGTTATGATTAGATATGGTAGCCATAATATTATTCTTCAGAATCTTTTCCTCCTTCCCTCACCACTTCCCAGGATGATTATGGGTTCCTGACCTTTTGATGTTGGCCATGTGACATGATTTGGCAAGTAAAATGCAAATGAAAGTGGTCTGTGTTACTCCTAGGTAGAAGGCTTGGAGTAATTCTTCAATGCTGTCTTGCCCCTCTGCCTTTGAGGCCAGCAAAGTCTCAGGTATGAGCTACTCCTTTAGAAAGGGTGCACACATGAAGTGACATGTAGCCCACCTTCAGTTGTATTGCCATAAAGTGATCCAGAAATATAATTTTATTATTTCAAGTCAATAAGATTTTGAGGATTTTACACAATAGTAAAAATTAGGCTAAGCTAACTGATGCCTTTGACCAATAGGTCAGTGTGTATAGTGATACTTTTGAAGGAGTGATTTAATGTATTTTTTCCTTGTTATTTGATCTTATTGTTGTAAGATCACAGGAGTCATTTTTTTTGAGGGTGCTTTTTTCAATCTCAAGTATTCTTAAAAAAAATCTTAGACATACACCTGCATGTATGCACAAAATACCATGAACTCCCTGTTATCTGAACTCAAGCAGCTGATACTCTCAATCAATCAGCACACAACTCAGGCTCCCCATACCCCCCCCCAAAAGGGTTTAAACTTGGTGCACCATATTGTCAGTGAGCCAACACTTCGTGCATCACTCCTGAAGCTCCCATGTGCTTTCTGTAACAGTTTTAAGCGTTAATGTGAGTTAAAAAAATATGGTAGTGACATTGAAAAGTGTATTGACTGCCATTCAACTAAAATTGTGCTGTACATTGCATTTACAAAGTTGTTTTATAATATAGTAAAACTGTGTTACAGTAAGTCAAGTTTGTCTTTATTTGTCTTAAATTGGGTTTAATTAGTGTATTTCATTATTCATATCAAGTCAATACAAAGTTCATGGTATGGTATGGTATGGTATGGAGTATAGAATTAGTTAAACCTATTTTAATAGTAACTCTCAAGCAACCACAAACTACATTTATCCAGAATCTACCAATCTCCAAGGGTGCAAGATAATAGGGAGATTATTGTAAGAATAATAGCTAATATTTATCAAACACTTGTTATATGTTAAGGACTTTTATAAGTGCCTTGCAAGCATTAAAACTTTTAATCCTCAAAAACTTTGTAAGGTTGGTTCTACTATGATATTATTTTCACAGATGAGGAATATGCATCACAGGACAGCTAAATTAATTGCTCAAGGCCACACAACTAGGAGGTGACAGAGCCAGAATTTGAGCCCACATATTTTGAGTTCAGAGACTACAATAAACTTCAGGCTCTGTTACATCATATATAAAGTTGCATAGAAGCGTAGACACAAGTAGAAACACAAACACCAATAAGGTGCTAAGAAGAGCATATATGTGAGGACAGATAACCTTGAACAACCCAGGCTTGAACTGTGGGTCCACTTATACACAGATGTTTTCACTAAGGATAATGAAAAACTTTTTAGGTATTTTCAACAATTCAAAAAATCTTACATATGAACTGAGTAGCTAGAAGTATCAAAAAAATTAACAAATAATACATCATGAATGCATTAAGTATATGTAGATGCTAGTCTATTTTATCATTTACAACCAGAAAAAATACAAAAACCTATTATAAAAAGTCAAAAGGTATCAAAATTTACATATATACAGAGCACATGGTACCATTCCCAGTCTGGAGAAATGTAAACAATTGTAAAGATGCAGTATTAAATCAAAACTGCATGAAATTAACTATTCCACACTGTATTACTGTAATAATTTCCTAACCACTTCCTGTTGTTATTGCAGTGAGCGGTAGTGTTGTTGAGTATACACTTAAAATGCTGTGTGACCCTAATCATCTCCCTGTCAGCAGCTTGTCTCTCCAGTAAATTGTATATCATGGTAAAAAGTGATTTCTTTCAGTTCCTGCATATTTTTCATCATGTTTGGTGCTATGCCATAAACCTTGAATAACACTCTGGGACCTGTACAAGGTGCCGCAGGTGATGCTGGAAGTACTTCCAAGAAGTAGGGAAAAGTCATGGCATTATAAGAAAAAGCTGGATTGCTTGATATGGACCATAGATTGAGGTCTGCAGATGCGATTGTCCACCATTCAGATGGATGATTTGTTTTGTGATGTAAACTCACAGTGTCAATAAATACCGTACAGTACTATCAATATATTTTCTTTTTCTTATGATTTTCTTTATAAAATTTTCCTTTTTAGATCTTACTTTATAGTAATAATATAGTACAGGATACATATAAAACATGTTAATCAACTGTTCTATTATCAGTAAAGTTTCTGATCAACAATGGGATATAGGTAGTTAAGTTTTGGGGAGTTAAAAGTTATACTCAGATTTTTGACTGTGCCTGGGGTCATGGATTTAGTATCATCCTGTAGAAAATGAAGAGATGGACTGCAGCGAGATGCTTCCCAGATCTAGAGTTGTGCCATTTAATTTGATTTTTGTTCTCTCTTAAGTGTGGTTTAGCCGAGAAAATGTTCAGGACTGCTGTTGGAATCTCCCATGTGCTGCCATACTAAAGAATGTGGATGGACCGATGGTTCAAATTCACAGATGCTTGGAAAGTGCACCTTTATGAGGGTTGTTGTTTTTAAAGGGATTAGCCAGCACTCCCCTACACTTACTGATTCCTAAAGACTTCACAGTGCCCACAGAAAATATCCCAGCAGCCACTCTGAAATTAGATAGATGGTCTAACTGTAAAGGTCAATGCCCTACTGAGATTTTGGAGTTCTAGATGTCAAGTCATTGAAAAATGTGTGTTTCTTTTTGATGAAAACATAAAAAATTAGTAGAAACATAGTTTGACTTAATTAGAAGGTGAGTAGAAAGTTAAGGAAAAGCCAGAATGTAAGGGTTGTTGTTGGAAGCAATGAATTTTGACTCATTCGGGCCTGGTTTCAAGCCCTACCCCTGCCTCTCAGTCTGCAGCATGTTGTTTATATGTTGGATACATATAAAACGTGTTAATCAACTGTTCTGTTCCTTATCTATAAATTGACAGTGATGAATTCCTAAATCATAGGGTTGTCATGAATCTTTACCAAGCATATGACAATAAATTAATAAAGTATCTATTATTTATAATTAATTATTAATTGAGGAACAAATGTCTTAAAGGATAATTCCACATTATAATATACTGGCTAGGTACTTATTAACTCCCATATTTTCCTAAGGACTTTCTCATGGATTGATAATATTATGCATAAAAACTGGCTTCCTTTTAAAAGATGTTAGTACACTTTGGCAAACAGGTAAAGCTTAGCATACTTTAACTATGATTCAACAGTTTCTAAGCAGGGCATAGATAAATGGATATCCCAAGGAAGAAACTGTTTTAGTATAACAACAAAAACAGGTAAAACAGAGGCAATAAAATAGAACAAAACAAATAGATTTTATAAATATAAAGTGAAAACCAAACCACTGTGGCAATTACAGCTTCCATATGATTTATGTCTTTAATTTGTCTAAATCAGTGACCCATGGAGTATTGGCATAAAAATTTCAAATTCAGCAAAAACCTAAATCACTGTAAAGAAACACTGAATTTTTATTAGTTATCCTTCTTTCATTGACTTCTCCCGAACAAAATGAGTTCTTCCCTGAGTAAGGCAAAATGAAGTATTATATTTTACTAAGATATTATTGATCCGTGATTCTTGCTATCCAATGTCACAGTAACATCAACAAAACTTGCCTAGAAAATCGACAGTGCAGAATTCAAGGTTACCCCCCCATTTTGCTTCTGTTTAACAGTACATATCAATTATGATTATTTGACAGAAAGCAATGGAAATGGACTCTGGTTAATTTTGGTAAAAGACAAAACAAATAAACAAACAAAAACACCAAAAAATCTTCTGGAAAGGTAAGATACAGCTCAAAGAGTCAAGATGGACTTCAGAAAGGACAGAAATCAGATGACCAGTAATTTTAGATCAGCTCAGATATGATGAAATAACTTAAATGGATTCCAGTCCAATCCATTCCAGTCCAATGGATTACTTACCTTAAAATTTAAATATTTGATGAAAATTATCTAATTGGCCTTCAGTGGCCAGAGGAGGGCAAAGCATGTTGACACAGCATACATAACAAGGAGGATGTGTTCTTCACATTAGGGGTCCCCATCAGCCTCCAGAAGTGATCGAAAGTCTTTCAACTAAAATTTTTATTTTAGCCCTGTTAGATCCATGTAGGACTTCTAACCCATTAGCTGTAAGGTAATGTATTTGTGTTATTTTAAGTCACTGCATTTGTGGTGATTTGTTATGGCAACAATAGTATAGTTATGTCACAATTACCACATGTGACATACTTGTATTTAAAAATGAAATAGATACTATATATCAAAGTGAGGTAGTAAATCACCAAAGCAGTATGAACTGAGAGATGGCAAAGGTGGTCAGCCAGTTTTGAGACTCCCGACTTCTGGCTTTCATAGGCAGTTAAGGTTGGAGGAAGATATGAAGAAAGTATTGGTACAGTCCATCTTCTGCCATGGAGGAGGGGAAGGCTATATATTGCATCTGAGTCCAGCTGAATTTGTTGCAAGGAATACACTAACAGAGGTGGATGGATGCCTGTCCCTTTGGTTTAGGCCTGTGGTGGTAGAGCAAAGAGGAAGAGGCTGTAGAGACGCTCTTTGACTTACACTGGGGTTAAATCTTGATAGGCCTATTATAAGTTGATGATACGTAAAATGCATTTAATAGATCTAACCGACCAAACATCACAGCTGAGGTTAGCCTCCCTTAAATGTGCTCAGAACACTTAGGTTAACCTACAGTTGAACAAAATCATCAACCCAATGCCTATTTTATAATAAAGTGTTGAATATCTTGTGTGATTTATTGAATACTGTTCTGAAAGTGGAAAACAGAACAGTTGTATGGGTACTCAAAGCACCATTACACCATGATGAAGTTGAAAATTGTTAAGTTGAACCATTATAAGTTGGAAGCCATATATTCTAATCTCCCCTTTAAAGAAATATGATGGTCTCAAGAGGCAGTGTGAGAGACTCCTCCAAAAGAATTCCAATTGGGGCCAAATGACTCGGGAGAGGGGAAGGTAGGATGTGGGACAAGGGCAATACAAGTGTCACCAGACCTGTGGTCAGAAGCCCTCCATGGGAGGGGGTCCTAGGAGCTCCCAACCTGAAGGAATTTGCCTGCTACTCCTGCCATCTTCTAGAGGGCTGACTACTACTAAACCACAGCTTCTTCCTGGGTTAGAATCTCCCAGCCTCGGAATCTGAGCCTGTGCAGAAGCAATAGAAGGATGGGCAGAGGAAGAAGAGAGGAGACCACACCTTCTGTACCCAGTAAAGACTTGCCTGCTTGGAGTGGATCTGAACTGGGCAAAGAGAACAATTTAAAATTGAGAATTACAATATTCCTTTAGATTAGATTTTTTAGTTATTAAAATGAGACTGTTCTTATGACTTGAAAGGGACCCTAGAAGCTCTGAGACTTGTCCAGCTTTTTGTGTGACAACAAGGAAGGATCAGCACAGCACAGATTGGAAGAGACAGTGGGAGGAAGTGTATCAACTTTTTCCCTGAGCGTATCCTGTGGTGTCCGGCGTTTCTCATATATAGCTGCTGAAACAACAGAGTGATTTGTAGAGCTAAGGAAACAGATCAATAAGTAGAAATACAAAGTAAGAGAATCAACATGGAAAATTTAATTACTGACATAGAGGGAAAACTATACACAATCATAGTGAATCCATTTGAGATTCAAACAGTAAGAATGCTAATAGATAAATAAGACCAAAACAGCCAACATAAGAATAAGTGGTCTCTTTGAGGTTTATAGTCTCCCCCAAAGCAAAAGAAAAAAAAAAAAAAAGAAAGAAACATTCCATTAGAGAATATTACACAAAAGAATTTCCCTGAAACAAAGAAAGAACTACAGCTACAGATCAACAGCATACACCAACTCAGGACCATATCCCACCCTTCAGGCTTCCAGGCAAAAAAGAAAGTCATGTTTGTTGGGTAGGAAATCCAGCTGCTTTCAGACTTCCATGGTGACCCCCAAAGCCAGAAGATAGAGAGCAACATGTGCAGGGCTTTGAGGGTGAGAGACACCACCCAAGGCATATTACCCAGCAAATTGCTTTTATTTCTTATGATCACAAAGACATTGTCAAAAAAATGAATAAAATCAGGAAAGGTAGAGTCTGTGAGCCCTTCTTAGAGGGTGGGGTGGGGTGGGGTGGCAATAACTTGAAATTTGAGCCAGCCAATTGAGAGACCTATTAAATTAAGAATTCTGAAATGACAAAGCCAGGAATGATAAAGGGGCTGGTGGGAGTGCTGATTGTATTTAAATACAAATACAATTATTACGTTGGGCAGAGGAAAGTAAATCCATCCTGACCTCCATTTGTAGTACAAGGTTGTGAAAACCAAACCTTCATTTCCCAGCATCCCTCATGTTAGAACCTGCCAACCAGATGCTCTGCCAGGGTGTCTAAACTTTCTTCTTCTCTGCTGCTCATGGAAAGAGTAAGAGTTGTCTTGGGCCACACATTATACCCAAACACAAAGCTGATGAACAGGAAAAAAAAAAAAGGTATCCAACACCACAGATAAGCAAAACAGTCCTACAATAAACTGCATGTGGCTTGTGGGCCACAAGTTGGACACGCCTCAAGGGTTTTGAAAGCAGAAGTGTGGCTCACTGGCTCACTTTGTTTATTTCTGCTTTCTCTGTGACAGGCACCCAGGGCGAAGGCTCCAGTTTTTATCTTGGCCTCCTCCAGTGAATAATCATGAATTGTGGGGACCAAGTAGGGAGAAGGGCATCCAATTTTCTTCCTGCCAACATGGATCTAAGAAACAGGGAGTAGTTCTGAAATCAATAGTTGTGATGGTGTTCTGGTACCTGTGTCCATCCCCAGAATGGGCTATTCCACTGTGGCTTTTGAGTGGCACATTTTCCTGGCACTGGCAGAGGTAGTAGTTCTCATTTTGGACCCATTCTTTCATATTCTAAAGCAGTGTCAAATGACCTCAGTGTTTTTGATATTTGGGGTCAAGTAATTCTGCTGTGGGGGCTCTCCTGTACATTGTAGGATGTTGAGCATCTACCAGTCACATGCTTTAGCACCTGCCCCCTCACTCCCCATCGGGGACAATCAGAAAACATCTTCAAACATTGCTACACCTTCCCTAGGGGCCAATATTGACTCCCATTGAGAACCACTGGTCACAAATTAGAGTCTGCTACAATGACCCTTCCAATTGTCTTGTTTGGTTTTGTGTTGTGTGTAAGGTTTGAAAAAATAAAAAAAGGAGAACGTTTAAAAGAGTTGCGTAGAGCAAGAATTTGGAGCAAAGGGTGAAGATGAGGCTTTCCATCCCTGGAAGCACAGAGTGCTGCTGAGAGAGACTGAAGGACTTAGTGTCTGGGCCGGCAGCATGAGCAGAGGCGGCATACTGCTGCTCCACATCTTCATCCTGGGAGTCATTGTGTAGCCTCTTGCATTCCCACTGATGTTGCACTACAGGTCTTGGGGTATTAGAAAAGCCTGTAGCAGAAATATATTCAAGGCAGAGAATTGATCTCATCCTTTTTGTCTAGTATATTACTTGATGATAATGGTGATGATGATGAGGAGAAACTAAGTCTTTCCTTAAATGTGGAGACATGTTGCAAGACCCCCACTGCACATCTGAAGCAGTGAACAGTAAGTGAATAGCACTGAACCCTCTATAGATTCTGTTTTGTTGTACAAATACACACCTATGGTCAAGTTTAGTATATAAATTAGGCATATTATGAGATTAAAAACAAATACTGATGATAAAATAGAACAATTATAACAATATACTGTCATAATCAAAGTTACATGAATGTGGTCTCTCTCAAAGCATCTTGTTGCATTGTACTCACCTACTTCTGGACTGTAGTTGACTGCGGGTAATTGAACCTACAAAAAATGAAACCATGATTAAGGGAGGAGGCCTACTATTGGGTGGGTTTTACTCTAATAGGTACAATCCTCATCCTGCATTTTGATAAATTACAAAATGATGATTTCTTATCCTACTTCCCTCTCCTTTTTACTTAATTTTGAGTGGATTTTTTATAGCATCCATTTTTGAGTTATTCATTATATGTCTGTTTATTTAGAAAATGTGAAAAATAAAAATAATACAACAGAAATGACCTAGAATCCCACTGGCTACAGATACGTATTCTTTGCATTTTGTTGCATTTTCTTTCAATGTTTTCCTTTACATGTCCCTACACATGTATCTATTTATAATCATAAGCTTTTAAAAACAGAGCTGCCATCCATGTGAGTGCACATACAGTTTCCATCCTGCTTATTCATGGGGATGGATTTCATGTAATATTCTATATAACATTGTAATGGAAAAAATACAAATTTTCTTCCTGCTATTCTTTTTTTAAATTAAATCATAGCTGTGTACATTAATGCAGCTGGTTTTATATAGAATTTGAAATATTTTCACCAAACTGGTTAACATAGCCTTTATGGCATTTTCTTAGTTATTGTGTTAAGACATTTATATTCTACATTTAAAAGATTCACATGTATCCTTGTGAGATGAACCGTAGGCGTGGTCCCACCAATC
>CAUYQV010115912.1:0-33695 GCA_963574575.1 Galagoides demidoff
TAAAACAATAACAGAAAATGACATGAAGGCTGTATTGATCAGTTTGATGGAAGTATTTCAGATTGCATGTGAAAACCCCACACTGTACCCCAGAAGTGCATTAATGTACATAGTTACCATTCAATAAAAAAAACAAAAAAAATTTAAAAAAAAAAAAGAATCTGAGTTAGAGCTAACAGATTTGGTTTTTTCTTAGGAAATGGTCCTTTTGGCATGGTATGTCTCATTCATAGCAGAATTCCACCAGAAGATTCTTCACCATTGCTATATGTGCCCTTCATGCAGTGTGGAGGAAGGAACTATAGGTCAAGGGAGAATTTTGTCTCTGTGGAATGTTAGGGAAAGTAGAAAGGCTGTGTCTGAAATCTGAGAGGACTGCTGTTCCATTGACGTTGCTAAATACTCTTCTTAGGAAATTACTCATGAAAATGTTCAGTTTCTTCCAAAGTGGCATTCCAAACAAGCTATGCCCCTCTCTCTTTACTTGGAAATCTGTGATTTTCTTTTAAATTCAGACATAAAATGATGAAAGAGATTGCCTTATCAGTTTTTTAATTTTCCCTCAAATTTGGGGGTTCATTACTTGCCATCCACCAGACACCTATACCTTCTCTAGAACAATAGGCATCTGCTACTTTTTCCATTACTTAATGTGCCCCAAATGAGTGACTGCACAGAGAAAAACCACGGACAGCATAGATTAGAACGTATGCTGTTTTATAGCTTTCTGAGCATGTCTTTAAGCTTTTTAAAAAACTATAAAATTGGGTCTTTGTTTTTTTATTTTTGTTTTGTTTTGTTTTTCTTTTTTGAGACAGAGTCTCACTCTGTTGCCCAGACTAGAGTGCTGCTGCATCAGCCTAGTCCAGCAGCCTCAAACTCCTGGGCTCAAGCAATCCTCCTGTCTCAGTCTCCAAGTAACTGGGACTACAGGTACCCACCACCACACCAAGCTAGTTTTTCTATTTTTAGTAGAGACAGAGTCTCACTCTTGCTCAGACTGGTCTCAAACTCCTGACCTCAAGCAATCCACCCACCTCACCTTCTTAGAGTAACCAACCACTCTCATTTTAACGCTGGGTCTTTGTCACAGAATATTAAAGAGTTTTCTACCTTTCCTTCATTGATAAACTGCACTGGAAAGAGTTAACCTATAAAACTCCCACCCTGGCTCTAACCTTGTCCTTCAAGTTGGCGTTTATATAAATCCATTTCTTTTCAGAGTTCAGTAGTAGGACTTTAGGATATTAATTTCTTCAAAAATTCTAAAAAATATATAAATATAAAATTTAAATACACTCACCACAAATATGCTAATATTAATTTATTCAAAATTCAGTAATTGCTAACATGTACCTATATAAATCATTTTTTCTAACTCAGAATAAACTTTTATTATAGGAAATCTGGAATATGAAGAAAAAAAATTTTGTTTTGAGACACAGTCTCACTTTGTCACCCTCTGTAGAGTACTGTGTTGTCAGTTCACAGCAACCGTAAACTGTGGGGCTTATCGATTCTCTTGCCTCAGCCTCCTGAGTAGCTGGGACTATAGGCAACTGTCACAATATCTGGCTAAATTTTTGAGATGGGGTCTTGCTCTTGCTCAGGCTGGTCTCAAACCTGTGAACTCAGGCAATCCAGCCATTTCGGCCTCCCAAGTGCTGGGATTACAGGTATGACCCACTGTGCCCGGCCCAGAAAAAAAAAAAAAATTAAGAGAAAAAGTTAGCCATAACCTTATTCTCAAACACACTTAGTATTAACATTTGAGTATATTTCCTTCTAGATTTTTTATTTTTCATATTGCTTTTATTAATAATATAATTGTTTCTAATCTGTGCTAGAAATTTTGAATCTTGGTATCTCTTTTTAAAATATTACATACATTTTAATGGTCTGATGATAACCTACAATTTAGTTATAACTGGGGGCTTTGACCGTTTTTATTATAACACAGGATCTTGGAGCTGATATAATTTCAAGACAAACTGAAGTGTCAGTTACCTAACCTAGTGTGGTCACTAAGTTAGGATTTCTTGAGGCAAATCTGAACTCAGAAGCAAAAGTCTAGCAGATCTTAAAACATTTCACTTTAAATCTGTGGTAACAGAGAAAACCTTTTTTTGGCTCTGCTGACTCAGGAATTTTGGTAAGAGAGAGAGAGACTGGGTCTCTAACCACATTATTGCAACATGGACATAATCCAGAAAATTGAGCCTGTTAGGCCAAGATTCATTGTGCCATGGCAGTCCAAAGGTCTTTGTTTATCATAGAGCTAATATTTACTTACTGTAGCATTAAGAATACTACTAAGATTTTACATTTCCATAACACTTTCCAGATTAAGTCTTAACATCTTGAATATTCAATAAACACTGTTAAAGGATGAATTGTTCCACGTTACCAAATTGCTTGCATAGTAAATAAATTGATGGATAAAATAATTTCTGGGCCTATTATTCCAAATATACATGAAAGAAATGGACAAAAATAATTTATCTCATCTCCTCCATTTCCAAGTATAGTCACCTCTCCTCTGCTGAAGGCTTGCTGACCTGTAGAATGTGGAAGGCTCTTTAGAGCTGTCCTTACAGAAGCCTGAAGAAAAGTTCCTAAGAAGCTTGACATAAGTCTTGTGAAGTATGTACTGGTATAGGTGGCTTGCTTCTCATCTAGATATTACTGAAGAACAGAGGCTTGCTGGAGTACCCCATGTCAATAGAATATGAAAGGGGTCCAGTTAATATAGTGTTTGTGGGAAGAAAAAACTGTGGGCACACACCTCCAATTCTTAGTCTTTATGGAACTTTGAGGGTATGGAATAAGAACCCAGTGGTTCCTGAGCTCTTTGAGAAGGAATATAGAAGTTAGAGAGGAAAAAGCTAGTTTCTACCTTATCGGTCTACACTCAAGAAGCTACCAGTCAACAAGTCTTTCACACATGCAAAGCTCCCAGTCAGCGAGTCAGCACCACATTCTGAAGTTATCAATAGAGCCAGGGCTGTCTTTCTGTGTGTCAGGTAACATTCTAAGCACATTTTAATTTTTCAACCAAATTAATTCATTAATTCTTTTATGCATGTTCATATTTTTCACATATAGATAAAATTTTATTTTCTCCACAAAACAACTTCATAAGGTAAGTAACATAATTACTCTTGTTTTTCAGTAAGGAAACTTAAGTGTATAAAAACAAAGTTAGGCTATATAGCCATTCTCACAATTTTTCAGTTTCAGATTCAGAGCCCACATCATACTGCCTCAGACATGAAAAGAGACACAAAGTTAAGTAAAAAAGAAAACAGAAAACAGAGTATAGGCAACCAGGGACCAGAAGAAAAGTATAAATCAACTATACAACATTTACTCAGGTAAAATATTGTATCAAAAAAAATAAAAATAAGAAGCTCTTCTTCAGAGAAGAAAGTGGTATGGGCACAGAAGATTTGATAGATGAGCTATAAAACATAATTGTAGAATTAAAAGACCAAGTAATAGGTAGTAAGATAGAAAACTGGGATGATTTACCTAGAAAGTAAGAACAGATTAAGCTGTGGTATGAAATGATCAAAGAAATAACATTAAAAAAGAAAATTTCCAGATTAAATGAGCTCATGAATACCCCAATAGCACAACAAAGGGGAAAAGATCCACACTAAGGCACATCACTGAAAATAGCCACAGATATAAAAAGATTATGTAGAAGTTTTTAAAAGAAGGGGAGAACCCTACAATCAGAAGATAAAGAAATACAATGGCATTAGGCATCTCAACAGAAACTCTCAAGGTAGAATAGGGACTAACATCTGGTGAAATACCGACCAAAGGGGAAAAGAGAATAAAGCACTTTTCCTACATGCAAAGTCTCTATTAAATTGTGCCCTGTGAATCTTTTTACAACAGGAAAATAGAGTTCTAGAAAATAGCCAAGTCAATGATGAAGGGATATTTCAGCAAGACTACAGAGAATTAATTCACATTAAAATGGCAGGGTAGAGGGCTCCAAGAGAGATGTCTTTAGGTAAATATTAACTCATAGATTTCCTTATTTTATCTTATCTAATTAGGGAGTTTTAAGGCTCCAGTGGAGAATTTATAATAGGAATTAATAGAACAAACATAAAAAAATTAAGCAATGGATAAATGAAGGCAATTGTTAAATTCAGTAAAAATAAAATGTACTCATAAGACACTAAGCCTTGATTATAAGAAATATTTATATACTCATAGCAATGTAAATACTGACCACTACAGAACAGAGACATAAGCAATTATATTGGAAAAGGAGGATGAGAAGTAGGTTGTGTGCATTGTGGGAGATGATATTAAAGAAGAGAGCTGAATCCTCATAGTCCCCAGGACAGAGTAAATAATGTCAAAAATCCTGAACAAACTAGGACATAGTGGCATTAATTATGCTATTTAGAAATATGGAGATAATTAGCAGTAGAAACAACAGTAAGAGTTTTCAGGACACAAGACTCTAGAGAGGAGGTGTCACAAGGTGATGCTGCTTTTCATTATAAACCTATGAATATATTTGTTTCCTTAAGCTGTTTATGTGTATTACTTTGATAAAGTGGTTCTTAAAATTAGAAGGAAGGACTTTAAAAGAGCAGGGTAGAGTCTGGGAACCAGACTCCAAGTAACATGACTGCTTCTTTGCATCTCCAACCCCCAGCCACACAGAGACTTTGTGGGAGGCAGAATAATGGCTCCCCAAAGACGCCATTCTAGTCCTGAAACCTGTGGCATTACCTTACATAAGAAAAGGTTAGGTATAATTAAGGTTACAAACCTGATATAGGAAAATTATGCTTGATTATCCTTTACTGGCTGCAGCAAGAGAGATACAACACGAGAAGGGCCCCACTTGCCCTTGCTCCTCTTTGAAGATGCAGGAAAGGGACCCTGAGCCTGGGAATGCAGCAGCCTTTAGAAGCTGAGAATAGCTCTCAGCTGACAACCAGCAAAGAAAACAGGGACCTTGGTCTTGTAACCACAAGGATCCAAATCCTGCCAACAACCCAAATGAGAAAGGAAATTGATTGTCCCCTAAAGCCTCCACAAAGACATGCAACCTGCCAACATTTTGATTTTAGCCTGGTGAGAGCTATGTCAGACTTCTGACTTATAAAACTATTATTGTTCTGTTTAAAGCAACAACATTTCTGGTACTTTATGGTCATAATAGACAACTAATATAGACTGCCAAATCTTAGACGATTTCCTGCAGTTACTGACTCAAATGACAAAAACTGAGAGTAAACGTGGACACTGAATAAGCTGAATAAATACATGAACTTAAAATTCAGTAGAGAGATTGACTCTTCTCAGTATAATCGACCAAGGTCAACCGAGAGTCAAGTGATGGCATATCTGCTGACAGATCACATGGTAATCAATAGTTTGAGCTTGGCCAAAAGTCTGAAGTTTCCCAGAGCGGAAAAGGGAACTTCAAACAACCAAATTTCTTCCACATTCTTCTATTAGAGCCATTCCTCAAATGCATCCAGCCAGTGGATGTGTTCACAATGGAATTTAAATATTTGTAAGCACTTGAGATAAAAGCACAGGCTGGCTTCATGAGTCAGCCCCGCACAGAAGAAGGTGGTGGTCTTGAGCACAGGTGGAAAAACTAACCTGCTCTCACAGCCTTCTCCAAAGCAACAATTGCATAAGTTTCAGGGATAAACACACATTAACAAAAGGTGTAAACTGCCCTTCACTCCAACCTGACACCCAGCAAATGAGAAAAATAACCCTGATTGCTTTCTTAACTAGAACATAAAAGCCTCCTGGAATTTCCACAGAATTGGGAAATTGCTGCTATTAAAATTTCTATTTACAGCAAACATCTAGGAGTTTTATTTCAAGCAGAAAAATCATCTAAAGTAAGTTTTAAAAGGATAAATTACTGATGAAAATCAAAAAAAATATGAAAAATTACAAACTACAAAGAATCCTATTTCCACAATTGACTTGGTACTATCATGGTCTAAAATCTTCTGAAAGAACAATACTAGAAATAAAATCGACCCTTTGAATTTTACACTGCAAATTCACATTTCATTTTCAAATGGACAGAAAAAATTAGATTCATGATCATAAAATAAAACAAAAGATAAAGACTATTTTCAAAGCTAAGTAATACAAATAAAATATTAACTTCTTTCCTCCTAGAGAATGGGGATTTTGCTGTTTCTTACATTGGTTTTCCACGAAACCTTAAAAATATATAGGAAAAAAAGAAAATTCTTACTATTACACACTATTCAATATTAATAGTTCTAACACCAGATGTATAAGGATTTCCTTTCACATACCAAGCAATCACTCCTCCAGTGGATATCAACTGAGTGCTCTAATTCAGTTCACTGCTGGCACTAGCTACCTGGAGATGGCATTAGACCTCACAGGTTAGAACTCAATCCCAATGACTATACTCTACTTCAGATACCAGTCTTAAGCCCCAGGTTAAGGGGGCTTAACCTGTACTTTTGATTTGTACTTCTAATTGACTGCCACAGTCAGTCAGATTAAGCTTCCCACAATCCCTTTCCTGAGTTTGATTAATTTGCTAGAGCCCTTCACAGAATCCAGAGAAATACTTTACATACGTTTGCTGTTTATTATAAAGGACATTACAAAGTATATAGATGAACAGCCAAATGGAAGAGAGGCACAAGATGAAGTATGGCAGAAGGGGCCCAGAATGCTCCTGGGTGCTATTTTGCAAGAACCCAGATATGGTGAGCTCTCCAGAAGCTACCTGAGCCTTGTCCTCTGGGGTTTCTATAGAGGCTTCATAGGCATGCTTGATTCAATCATTGGCCATTGCTATCAACTCAACCTTCAGTCCCCTCCCTTCCTTGGAGGTTGGAAGTGGGGCTGAAAGTCCCAACCCTCTAACCATGCCTTGGTCTTTCATGTAACCCACCCCGATTCAAAGGATTACCTAGCAGAGGTGTCCAACCTATGGCCCATGAACCACACGCTGATTTGTGAGGACTTTTTTTTTTTTTTTTTAATTTATCTGCGGTCTGAGGCGTCAGATAGTTTGAAAAGTAGGCATGGACTTTGGTTTTTTTGTTTTTTGGCTAACTGGCTTTCATCTGTGTTTGTTCATATATTTAATGTGCGGCCCAAGACAACTCCATTCTTCCAATGTGTGGCAGAGGAGAAAAAGAATGGTTGGACACACATGACTAGGCGCTGCAAAGCCACCAGTTATGTCTTTAGCATACACAAAACACTTACCATTCTGGAGAGGCCAACGGTTTTAGGAGCTGTGTGCCAGGAAACAGGGACAAACCCAAAGGCCAAATACTGTATATATCTCCTAATATCACCAACTGCCTTAATGACCTCAGTATCTGAGGAGTGTCATAAGGGGGGATCAGAATATTGCAAAAGTACTTTCACACAAGGAAGTCTTCTGTTGCCATTTGTTGGTGGAAACATACTCACACTTATAATTTTGCTCAAGTTTAAAGCAAGTGCATGGATTTTCCTAATGTATGAGTGAATGATACCTGATTTGACTGGATCACAGTAATAAACTGGACATGGTATCTCATCTCATTATTCATTACTGCCCCTGGAGCCTCACCGACTGTACTCCTATTTCAGTAGATTGACATCTCCAGGTAGAATGGCCACATCCCAGATTTGGACCTGTTAACTTTGGTCACTGTGATCAAAAGGAAAGGGCAGAATGGGAGACAAGTGATTTGCAATCATAAATAATAACAAAGTTCTCCTCAGACTGGGATTGTACCAGTGTAAAATATGGGATTATTTTCCCCAACAAAATCTCATAAAACAAGGAGTAGTTACAACCCAGATGTGGAGAGGAGTAAAATATAATTGCCTTTTGACAATAGGATGCACCCTGAGATTTTTAAGGCAGAACAATTAGGCCTTTTATTTGTCTTTTGCTTCTTTCGTGGGTGTGTGATCCTTTTTTAAACATTTGGTCTACATATGGATAGACCTGTGAATTTAAATGACCTAATAAGCCTTAGACAGATTTCTAAGTAACACTCATGAGTAAGCCAAAGAGAGATTCTCAGATGCTAACATTGACCATACTGAGATATTTTTGTTTGTTTCTATTTGTTGAATTTTTTCTCGCTTAAAAAGTTAACACTTATTGAACATAATATTTAATATATCCTGAATCTTTTTTAGGTGCTAACCAGCTGACTTCAATTTTTTTAAAGAACGAAATCCATCTATTATCAAACGACCCATCTCCCCCCCAAAAAAAACCCAGTAAAACTGCTCTATGTATTTAGGTGTTTCTGACAGTAAATCCTTTCTCTCTATTCTGTCCTAGAAAAAAGATTTCATTTCTCTGTAAAAATAAACTCTGTGGAGATTAACATATGACCTCATGTAAAATTGCTCCTTAAAAAGCTGAAAGGTCTAAAACATGACATTATATTTTGTTTCATCTAATCTTTTAATTTAGCAGAGAGGGGCACATATTAGCAATATTGCCTTAAAACTGAAATAGCATACCTTTAACAATGACACGAAATGCTACAGTATGATAAGTACCTTTGAGTTAAGGCACTGTCTAGACTGGATATGAAATTTCCATCATGGGAGAACACTGGAGCTAATAAGGGACTCAATCAATCACAGGATAGCAAATGAGATTTGGAAAAGAGAAGAGAGATTTAACAAAAACAAACTGAAGTTTAATTCATGAGTTATTTTGCTTTGGACTCAGGACTTTACCCCAGCATGTGGACTTTTTATTATGAATTTTCCAATATTCATGGGCTATTGCTATTATATCTTCTATTTTCTATGCCAGAAAGACTGTTCTCTGTTTCCAGCCACCAAAACAGGAGCAAAGTGGGGAAAGTTGGCTAACTACTCACCAATAATACTCTTCATGGAAGAGATGGGCATAAAGGAAGGCGGTGTGTGTGGTAGGATGCAACCTCGCCAGCCTTTTAAATGAATGGTTGTCATCAGAGTGCACTCCTCTTCAAAAGACTCCCGCACAGAGAGGTGATATGTCTGTGTGTGTTCATTTTAATCCCACCTTTGGGCTGGTTATCTGTGGTAATTGGGAATATACGCTCCAGGAGTGGCGAGCTAGCATGGGAAAAATCTTCACCAGAAGGACAACTCCAGATTCAGTTTTCACAGGATAGGCTTCAGCTATCTTCGAGTCCTCTAAACACCTGGGGCTTTGTAGCATAATGGAAATGCTCTTACATTACTGAAATTAGTGTCAAGATAGTGCACTGGATAGATAGATGGTACAGATGGTATAGATTTCTACCTATGCATAAATGAGGCATAGGAATATGACAAGCCAGAAAGGCTGAGCCCTTCAGAAGGGTGGCCTGGGCTCCCGGAAGTAGTCTTGTGCCCAACCTCTAATTTGAAGAATTCTTGGTAACTGTTACCTGGAACTATAGGTGACTACCAAAATCAACCAGAAGGAACCTAAAAATTATGACAGCTATACTGGCTAATTTCATTTAATTAATTTATTTTGCAATGGTTAGTGTTAAAAGCCCTAAAAACCTGAGGCAAGCAAACCAAATTGATTACAGTGTGTCATCAATTTGATCAAATTATCATGTAAGAAAAAACAGCTTTCCTAAGGCACAAAGTATATTTAAATTGTCACAGTTCCTTGTCCCTGTGTCTCATGTAGAAACACACTAGATCAGGTGTCCTCAAACTATGGTCCGCAGGCCACATGCAGGCCGTCTAGGACATTTATCCAGACCCGCCGGGTGGTTTTGCCACTGTTGCCTGTCCTGCTTAGCAGCTGACTCATCCCAGGGCCCGCAGTCCTGCCCTCCAATGGTCTGAGGGACAGTAAACTAGCCCCCTGTTTAAAAAGTTTGAGGACCCCTGTACTAGATGAATAGTTCACTACTGGAAAAATAATTCACTTCACTTGCTCTGTTACTAAAGCAGAATTTTCTTTATGATTTTATTAAAAATCACACAAAGATGTGTCTGGGAGGTTTTCTCCTCCCCACCCCCCAGCAAATTAACATTCATGCCTTATTATTGTGGATTGTTTTATTTATTTTGGTGGCTGATGGTTCAGAGGGATTTTTCTGGTTACGTGGGCAGGTACAATTCTTTCTTGACAGCTAAATATGACTTTAGATCAAGCTTCTTTATTTCTTCATCACACATTCACTCATCCTGCTCATGGACAGGGAGCATTAAAAGGTATAAACAATGTCACTATGGCCTCCAAAATGCAACACCATGTGGGCTAGGAGATAAAATAGGAGCAGTACCTAGATCTTTGCCACTGTAGCCAGTCTCCAAGAGGGCAACCAATGAACCTTGCCTCCTACTAGCCATGATCTGATATGGTTCCCTCCACACTGAACAAGGCTGACCTAGAATACTCTAGAAGTAATGGTGTGTAGCCCCTGAGAGCAGTCATAGAAGCTACTGCAGCTTCTGCTATGGTTCCTTAAATCATTTGCTCTGGAGGAAGCCAGCTGCCATGCCCCATGGAGAGGCTAAATAGAATTAAACTGCAGCTGACCACCAATAGCCAGTGCAAGCTGGCCAGCCATGTCAGTAGGCCGCTTCTGCTGCCCAAACCTTTGGATGACTGTAGCCCAGGCCAACATGTGACTGCAAACTCATGTGAGACTGCAAGTCAATTTACTCTTGCATTTCAGACCCACAGAAACTGAAAGATAATAGTTACTTCATTTAAAGGCACTACATTTTGTAATAATTATGTATTAATAGCAACAGATACAGCTGCTAACAGGATACCATTTTCGACTCCATTTACATTTGACTGACTCCTACTACAGGGATTTTAAAAAGCAAGATATTGACTTTCTTATTAGCCTCCTTGAGCTAGAAGCAGCTATGAAACCTGTTCTGACCACTGAGTTATAAATAGGAGTCTACCAAGGAAGCTTTCCAGTAAAAGGAGCAGGTGTAAAGAAAGAGTTCACTCACACAGCACCTTCTCCCATGTTTCTGCTTTGAACATGATATCTGGGGCTGTGACAGCCATCTTACAGCTGGGTTGCCTCCCTCTTAAGGATGAAAAGCTAACAGCAAAGGACTGTAGACTGAATAGAAGGAGAGAGCCTAGATCCCTGGCAATACTGTTGGGTAAGTGAATTAGTGCTGGGAAACTCCTACCACCTTGATAAGTGATTAAAGTAAACCCTATTTTTATACCACTATTAGCTAGGCTTTTTATTACTTGCAGCTAACAGCATTCCTAATGAAAGCAAATTTTTGTAACCTTAAGTACCTAAAGGTACTTTAAACAATAGATCTTAAAATGTAGAGCTGGCTGAGAAGAAGAATTCAGAGGCAGGCTATGAGACTCCAACACTTTCTGTTGGGAAACAGGACACCTTTTTTAAACAGTGGTGAAGTATTTGTTCTAACTGTTGGCTGTTGGGAAGCAAATTACATACCTATAAAAGCTGTGGTGTTAGAGGAAAATGTTTAAAAAATGATTGTGACAACTTATTTTTTATGAACACTTTTTTGTATTTTTCATTACATATAGAATCAACATGGAGAGGTGAACAACTTTTGTGCGTACTTCAGGACATGACATGTTGAAGAATATATTCTTCAACAGATGAAGAATATGACACACATAATTTTTGTTCTAAAGTCTTTGGGTTTGTGTGTTTGGTTTTTTCCAATAATTTTTGTGTGAAACTAAATAGGCAACTTCAAAACATGAAGGATTTTCTCCTTTTGAATTCTCACTGTTTCCATGAATAACACCCAAGCATTTATTTTGCAGATTTTACAAAGAGGTGGCCAACATATAGAAAATATTTTGTAAAATTTTGTAATGAATATTTTGTAAATAAAGGTACATTTAGCTACAATTACCTATTTTCCCTATGTGTGTTGACTTTGGGGGTGACTTTTGGCACACCAATCTATGTCTCCCTTTCATTTAGCCCACATTTAGCCCATGAAAGGGAAATAAAAATTTGCATAAAATCTCATGAAATGCATTTCATTTTTTGTCCTGTTGACAAAATAACAACCACTAGAAGAGTAATGGTAACCCTATTTAAATCCTATATGTTAATGTTTTCAAGCATATTATATATGTTATTTTATTCACAATAACCCCATGAGGAAAGATTTATCAGTCCCTTTGCTAGATTAGAAAACTGAGGATGCTTACAAAGTAAGCCCTAACCCTACACACATCTAATCAATTACCACATACTGTTAATTACATCATTTGATTATTCCTCACTTTTGGCTGTTTCCCAGACACTCGGGTTCGGTATCTCTTAGCTGTTTCTTGCTCCCCAGTTTCATCTGTCAGTAGCCCTCCCATTTTGATGCCTCTCTGTCCCGGAACTGTCATGCTCATTCTGTGTCCTGGTCATACAGGATTTCTCCCAGTTCCTTAAGGTTTTTCAGCCAAATGCCTCTGCCTGGAGCACTTTCTCTGACTTTTTGTCCAGCTAACTCCCACACGTCCTTCATCTTATTCATCACTTCTGACCCCCAATTCTTGGTTAAGGGGCCATAACCTCTAAGTTTTGTGTGCCCAAAGCACCCTGTGTACTATTAATTCAAGCCTCATCATTTTGTCTTTGTCTCTGTCTGGACCTACTTTAAACTTTCACACTTCACTACTCATTCCTCTTCTTAAAACACCACATTTCTTACACACTTGAATGCATGTAGGCAGTGTGTAGTCTATACATATATTATATTATATATGTAATGATAACATTCAAAGATTTTATATATATAACTAAATATAATTATCTAACAGGAGAACACATTCCCTTCCCAACTAGTCTAATAGTCTAGTCATAGCCTAATTCATATCCTTGATCATGTTCTTCTACCTTCTAAGTACTAGATCCAATGAAAAACTACTTTTCTAATATTTATCACCTCCCCCCACCTTCTTCTCCATGGATGAAAAAATGTCTCCTAAATTACTAACTTGATTTCCTATAGTTTTCTACTACCATCAATATCAATTCTAATAGTACTATGACTTATTTTTTGAAAACTATCCCTATAAAAACTACTTTCCCCTTAAAAAAAAAAAAACAAAACCCAAACCTGTTTGGATCAATCAGAATTTGGGTCTATTTTTTAAGTTTTCCTATTTATTTTTTATTTATTTTATTTTTCATTTTCCACTGGACAAAGCTATTCTTTTTAGGAATTAAAAACATTTATGCAGGGGCCACAATTTTGGGTCTTCATAGCTTCATAGCTTCTTTCTTGCTATGTTGGCAGGAATTCCTTTGTGGCTGTCAAATGGTTTATTATCATCTTTGGGTTTTGTACCTGTTATGTGTTTTCTATTTTTTTCATGAATATTTCAAAAGAGAACTAGGAAAAGGCATATCCTAAAATGTGATTATGATGCCATTTTGAACTGAAGGCCCTGTCTATCCTTAGAGGACTTCTTCTGTGATAGGCAACATTAATCTGCTGTATTTCTTAGAAGTGAAGCATCAGAATTAGGCAACAGGCTGCAATAAGGGGTTTGTATTACAAGGTAAGGAAATTTTCTACAGACTATATCCGACCATAAGAGTCTCCATTTTATGTAGTCACCCTTAGTATAGAGTATAAATGTCTTAACACAATAATTAAGTAAATGAGATGAGGTATCTATTAACCAGTGTGATGTAAGCATTCCTAATTCTATATGAAATCAGCACATTGTACCCCATAAATGCATTAATGCATACATGATCTATGTGTTTGTGATTTGATAAAAAATAAATAAATAAATAAAAGAAAATTCATTTGTCAGAAAGGAATAGTATCTACTACTTTAATAATGAAAAACTTGTTCTTTCAAAAATCAAAGAACAGTCTCTTATTTTAAGCTTTTTACATTTTTCCCTTAGTAATAATGTTTAATATTTCATTTATCTTTCACCCCTCCCTCATTTTAGTAGAACTTTTGAAAGTTTAAAGTCTGAATGTTTTTCATATTTGTTATTGTTGTGGTAGTTTGTTGTCTTAACTGACTTTCACAAAAAATGACATAGAGTTGTAGAAGAGGTTTCTAGCTATCTGTGATATCTTCTAAGATAGCAAAAACTCTCAGTAAAATTGAGGGAAGAATTATCTCCAACGGCGTTAAGTTCACAATGCATACAATTTTGGATCATGATTGATTCCAAAGCATAGGTAATTTTGTCTCAAAGATTGGGTTTTTTGCATGAAAAAATGTAATGCAGTTAGTCCCTTCATACGTATTAAGTGATAGGTGACTATAAAACAAGTTTATGAATTGTATTGCCTCCATTTGTATGTTGTACTTCACTCACAGACATTTTATGGATGATTGTATAATGCTCTTCAGCTTTACATAGTGCCCTTAAATAGAGCCACAAAACTTCTCACAGAGAGTTTCATTCATAAATTTTAAAAAGGAAAAGAGAGCTTTGAGGCAAGATTTAAATAGAGGAAGTGACTCAGTGGTTCGGGGGAATGTTGGCAAAGAGATGAAATAGCATCCAAGGAGAAGAAACTAAAGTATGAAAGGCCATGAGAGCTTAGAGTCAGAGCAGCAAAATGAGTTGCAGAGCCCACTGGTGGTTTTCAAGAAAGATTGAGTACAGGGAAGTATTAGAATCCACATTGATACACCACTCTACAGAAAATCAAATCAGGGATTTAGGGGACAAAGATGAAAAGTTCTATCATTACAAAGAGGAAAGAAACAAAGAAATGAAAATGATATGAGAAAGAAGATGACAGATGTGCAGGACCGAAATCCAAAACTGCAATCTAAAAAAAAAAGAACAGAATTTTCAAAATAAGAAACAAGGACAAATGGAACAAAACCAGTGGTTAGTTATTAAAGGAAATTTTACTGATCTGAATAGAGGTCTAAATATGTAGTTTAAAAGCAAATGAAATTCCAGAAAATGCAAATTAACTTACAGTGACAGATGGCAAATTGCTAAGGTCTGGGATGGAGAAGATGGCAAAGGGGCATAAGGGAACTTGTTGGGTGGATAAAATGTTCTAAATCTTGACTGTGGTAATAGTTAGACACATGTATAAATTTGTCAAAACTCCTCAATCTGTGGTCAGGCACAGCAGCTCACGCCTTTAATCCTAGCACTCTGGGAAGCTGAGGTGGGTGGACTGCATGAGCTCAAGACCAGCCTGAGCAAAAGTGAGATCCTGTCTCTACTAAAAATAGGAAAAATTAGCCAGATGTGGTGATGCATGCCTATAGTCCTACCTTCTTGGGAGGTTGGGGCAGGAGGATTGCTTGAGCCCAAGGGTTTGAGGTTGTTGTGAGTTACAGTAACAACATGACAAAATGAGACTCTATCTCTCAAAAAACAAACAAAAGGAAATTGTACATTTGAAAAAGGTGAATTTTATTATATGCAAACTATACCTCAATAAAGTTGATTTCCATCAAAATTTTTATTTTGAGATAACTGTAGATTCATGCGTAGTTTAAGAATATACACAGATATCTCATGTAACCTTTATTCAGTTTCCTCCAATGATAATATCTTACAAAACTATTATTCACTCTCCCAATCAGGATACTGACATTGATAGTCAAGAGTCAAGACACATTTTCATCATGAGGGTTCTGTAACCACAGGGAGATCTCAAGGTGGTGCTGGACATCCACAACCATTTCCTTCCTGCCCCCATCGTCTCCTTAAAGCCTGCAACCACCATTCTGGTCTCCATTCTGTCATTTCAAGAAGGTATGTATAAAAGAAGTCCCAACATACATACCCTCCCAGGGTTGGCTTTTTCTATTGGCAAATTCCCTAATGATCCATACAAGTTGTTGCAGGTTTTGATAGTTTCTTTTTATTGCTTTCTGTAGTTGTCTTTTTATCTCTTAACAAAGTATTTCCCAGAGGAGAGTTCTTAATTTTGAAATTGGATTTGCTACTTTTTTTTTCCTTTTATGGACTGTGCTTTGATGTCAAGTCCAAAATTTCTTTGCCTAACTTAGATCCCGATTTCTCCTATGTTTTTTTTTCCTAAAATTTTTATAGTTTTATGTTTCATAGTTGATTTAAGTATGTGAAAAAAAAATTTTTTTGAGTCAGAGTCTCACTGTTGCCCTGGGTAGAGTGCCATGGCATCATCTTAGCTCACAGCAATCTCAAACTCTTGGGCTCAAGTAATCCTCCCGTCCCACTCCCAAGTAGCTGGGACTATAGACATATACCCCCACATATGGCTGATTTTTTTCTGTTTTTAGGGTCACATTCTTGCTCAGGCTGGTCCCAAACTCCTGAGCTCAGGAGATCTACCCACCTCAGCCTCACAGAGTGCTAGGATTACAGGCATGAGCCACTATGCCCAGCTATATGTGATACATTTTCAGTAAATTTTTGTATAAGATGTGAGGCTTAGATTTTTGGGTTTTGCTTTTTGTTTTTTTGCCTTAGATGTCCAGTTTCTCCAGCACAATTTCTTGAGAAGGCGCTTTCTCCTCTATTACATTGCTTTTTCTCCTTTGTTAAAAGTCAGCTGACTCTGTTTGTGGGGATCTATTTCCGGGTTCTATCTCCTATTCCACTGGTCTTTGTGTCTATCTGCTCTTTAATGGCACACAGTCATGATTACTGTAGTTATACATCTTGCAATTGAGTACATTAATTCCTATTGCTTTATTCTTCTTCAAAATGTGTAAGCTAGTCCAGATCCTGTGCTTTCCCATATAAAATTTAGGATAAGTTAAAGTCAAGACAAGTCAAGATGTCTATGTCTTTCTGGGATTTTGGTGAGAATTACATGAAACATATCAACCTGGAGACACGTGACCTCTTTCCTATGCTGTCTTCCACTTCATGAAAATAGTTATATCTCTCCATGTATTTCTTCTCTGATTTCATTCACCAGCATTCTGTAGTTTGTAGGATACAAGCTCCATGCATGTTTTGTTAGATTTACAACTAAGAATTTTGTTTTTACTTTTGGGAGACTGTAAATAGTACTGTGTTTTCAATTTTGGTGTCACCACGTTCACTGGTAGTATATAGATATACAATTGATTCTGATATGTTTAAAATTAACCCTCCTATCTGGTGAACTCAATTATTTATGCTGGGAATTACCTGTAGATTCCTCAGGGTATTCTATGTAATAAATTATGTCATTTTCTTTTCTTTCTTTTTAATCTGTGTGCCTATTTTCCCTCTTTTATTGTTTATACTTATAACTTTTGTTAGAACTTCCAGAATTTTGTAGATGTTCTTTATCAAGTTCAAGAAATTTTCCTCTATTCCTACTTTTCCCAGGGTTGTTTTGTTTTGTTTTTTGGCTGGGGCTGGGTTTGAAACCGCCACCTCCCTGGCATATGGGGCCAGAGCCCTACCCCTTTGAGCCACAGGCGCTGCCCTTTTCCCAGGGTTTTATCATAAGTTAGTGATGAATTTTTGCGTCAGATGCTTTTTCTTCATCAATCGATATGATGGTGTGATTGTTCGTTTAAAGCCTGTTAATATAGCATGTTCATTGTGGAAGGGTGTCAATGTCCCCCAGATTGATATACAAGTATCACACAATTCTTACCAAAGTCTGAGTAAGACATAGACAAACTTCATTTTCAAGTGTTGAAATTAGCACACTTAAATGAAGCCCACTTTGTCATGGTGTGATTCTTTTTATGATGCTACATCTATTGGTGAGATCTATTTGGCAGTTTTTTAAAGATTTGTGCTTGTGCTTCTATATTCATAAAGGATAATGATCCCTTCCCTTCCTTTCTTTCCTATTTCTCTTAAGTTTCAGATCCTTCTTTTAATATGTTTTTTTTTCTATTAGTGAGTTTTCTTTAGCCATTCTTTCAAAGTAGGTCTGTTAATGACAAATTCTCTAAGTTTCCCTTCGTCTGAGAATACTTGCATTTTTTGCGTGCCTGGAGGTTTGTTTGTTCATGGGTTATAGGGTTTTCTGTGTAACAATTCTTTTGTATCAGCGCTTGAGATATACTGTGCTGCTTCCTTCATGGCTTCCATGATTTCTGATGAGAAAGTCACTGGAATTCAAATTGTTCCTCTGTGGGTAAGGTGTTATTTGCCTCTACTTGTTTTCAATATTTTTTCTATGTCTTTAATTTTAAAAGTGTTCAGCATTCTGATGTATTTGGCATGGATTTCTTTAGGTTTTTGTCCAGGATATGCTCATATTTTTTATTTCAATATTTATACCTATTACTAATTTGGGAAGGTTTCAGTGTATTTCTTTTAGTTCTTTTTTTACCTTTTTATTTTATCCTTCATGAACTCCAATGACAGGACTGTTAGATCTCACAGGTCCCAGATGCTGCATTTATTAGCTTTTCTTTTCTTTCTTTCTTTTTTTTTAAAGTCTATTTTATCTCTGTTGTCTACCTACGGTAATTCCTTTTGTTCTATCTTCTAGTTCACTGATTCTTTTCTTCATTCTGCAATTGAATCTATCCACTGAACTGAGTATTTTTTTGGTTCCATTTTGGGCTTTTTTTCTTTTTTTGATTATTCTGAGTATTGTATTTTTCAGTTCTAAAATGTCCATTTAGTTCTTTTTTGGATCTTCTGTTTCTTTGCTGAGATATTCTGCATTTTCATTTCTTTCAAGCATATCTATAATTGCTAGTTGAAGTAGTTTAATTATGGTTGCTTTAAAGTATTTGTCAGATAATTCTAGCATCTCTGTCATCTCCGCTGGCACCTATTGAGTATCTTTTTTCATCAAATTTGAGATATTCCTAGTTCTTGGTACAGTGAGTGATCTTTGTTGAAACTAACACAATTTGGGTATTGTGTGGTATAACTCTGAATCACATTTAAACATTCTGTTTTAGTTGGCTTCATCTAACTCTGCTTCAGTGGAGTCACCCCTTTAATGTCAGGTTAAAGTAGAAGTCTAGGGTCCCCATCTGACCTATGTTGACCCTCTGAAAAGGAAGGAACGACTCATTACTGCTAAGTAGGAGTGGGGGTTCTGGTTCCTTAGCAGGACTCTGTTTCAAACCTCCCTGAACGGAGGGGATGAAAAAAATCTTTTTGCTTCTCCTCATGTGGTCTCCATTAACACCAATGATGGTGGTTGTGCTACAGTTGAGCAGAGGTAGAAGTCCAAGCTCCCTATGTGGTCCCAGCCCGGCAGAGATGAAGGGCCTGGCTCTTTAATTGTCCTTCTCTGATGCCACCTTCGCAGGGGCATTGGAGTCTCTTTACAGCCTGGCAAGGGTGGAAGTCTAGCCTCTCAACCTGGGTAAGTGAGTGTGGGTAAAGTCACAGTTTTTCCAGTGGTCTTTGACTACAGTAGAAGTTATTGTCTAAATGATTTTTGTCTTGGTTGGCTGTTCTTTTCTTGTCATTTGGCTAAAAAGAATTGGCTTTTCTTGGAACCTTTGTTATCTGTGGACTATTAGTGTTTCTGGGTTGCCATGTTCTTCAACTCCAAGTCTGAGACTTGAAAGTCAAAAATAATACTCTAGGATATCACCATTGTTTTTCTTCTTGGATCTTGAGATGCCTGGCGATTCTGCCTTTTCCCCTCTACTTATATTTTAATTACATATAATAAATGTACAACTATCCATGTAAAAACTATAAGATTATCTACAAAGAAATAAAATAAAAATCAGGATGAATGAAGCAACAAATGCCAGAAAAACATAAAATGCCACAGGTTGTTAGAAAACAGAAGCAGTAAAAGCAAATATTCTGAACTCAGTCAAACTGCCCTTCAGATGTAAAGACAGCACAAAAACATTCTAAGATGGGGGAGAAATAAATCAATATATCATCTATCCATATATCTGACTGTGAAACTATTTAATTAAAGATGTACCATTTCTATTCTAACAAATGCAAATTAACTCAAGAATGAAAAAGTTTCAGGTATAAGAAGATTAGTAATGTGTATAGAAACTGTGACTAAATAATTGCTTTAATTATGATTATAGTGTTCTAATTTTATAAATATCAAATTTATTGATATTCAAAACATAATATCTTTCCATTTGTTTCCATTTTCTATCTCATGAAAACCTTCAAATCCCTTTACCCATTTTTATTGTCCCATCAGCACTTTCTTCTCTGTCCAGTCATAAGTTCATGATCCATCACACATCAACATCACTGTTGATATTACTTTATTTTATCTACTTCTTTATATCATATTTTACCTGTAAACCTATGACTTTGGATCAACCTAATTATCTGATTTGTGTCTTCACAGTCAGTTAGACCCAAAGCATTTAACAGGAATCATTCCTAGTTTCCTTGGTTGGCTTCTTTTTTCCATTCCCCCAGTAGCTTTTTCACACCCTCACTGGTTTTCCCACTCACCCCACTACTTTCTTCTTCCTTCTTTGGCACGAAGGGAGATCGTTGCTCCTCAGGAAAATGGTAAACCATGAGGCAGGAAAATCTCTCAATATCTTGTCTACCCACCAAAAAAGCTCACCAATACCATTCTTTTTTCGTTCCTTCCTGACACCAGGAAGAGACATTTCTCCTTCCATTTGAGACTCTTCTTCAAATTGTGGTTTGAACTTCAGTCCTGTTACCCTACACAGAAGCCTGTATCCACCAGTTCTTTCTTCTCATTATCTGAATTACCACCCTCAGTGTTTATACTTGCTAGAAAGGCTATGTACAAAAACAAAACAAAACTTTAAAAATAGAAATCTTGCCCTCACATCCTATGTGTCCACCTTATCTTCTCCCTCTTAGACCTAGATTATTAAATAGGTGCCTTCACTCACTGCCTCTATTCCCCAACCTTCTCCTTAAACTACTGCAAAATGTGTTTGGTTCCCATTCTACTGACAGTAGGTCTTTCCTTCTAATGACTCCTTTTGTTACAGTTTGGTTTTTTTTTTGGCCAGGACTGGGTTTGAACCCGCCACCTCCGGTATATGGGGCTGGAGCCAGCTCTATTCCTTGAGCCACAGGTGCTGCCCCCTTCTAAGGACTTCTTAAATGTGCAAGCCAATGGATACTTTTATTCCCTTCTCCTGCTTTCTGGAAACACTCTTTAAAACCCCCTTCTTGGGACATCGTTTTCACTTTGCTTCACTTAGAATTGCTATTAGGCTATTTGAGCTTTTTTGTTGTTGTTCCATACATTTTTCCTATAGACCAAGAAATTATATTGGTATTTTGATAGGCAACGTTTTAAATCTTTAGACGCAGTATGGTCATTTTAATGACATTAATTATTATGATCCATAAGCATGGCAAGTTTTGCCATTTCTTTACATCATATACATCTTTCATCAGTGTAGAAACTGCACTAATTTACACTCCCACCAACAGTGTATAACCATTTCTCTTCCTATGCATCTTCAGCAATATCTGTTATTATTTGACTTTTTTTATCAGTAGCCATTCTGACTGGCATCAGATGGTATCTCTCTGTGGTTTTAATTTGCATTTCGCTGATGATTAGTAATGTCGCACTTTTTCACATGCTTGCTGGCCATTGGTATGTCTTCTTTTGAAAAATGTTGATTCATGTCCTTTGCCTCTTTTTTAATGGGGGGGGGTGGTCATTTGGGTTTTTGTTGTTGTTGTTGAATTGTTTGACTTTTGTTACTTCTGGCAAAGAGGAAAGATTAGCTTCTCTTCCCTACTGTTTTATTTTTTTCTTTTAGTTAAATTTCAGAAATCTGAAGGCCCACTGTGGTAAGCCTCCAATAATCCTCATGTCTAAGTATTCATTTCTGTGTAATTCATTTCACACTGGATAAGAGCTAGTCTGTATGACTCATAGAATAGTACATATGTAACAATATATGATTTTTTGACTTGGTCTTGTGGCTCACTCATTCTGGGAGGAATCCAGAATCTGTCACGAGAACACTCAACTAGCCATGGTTGAGGCACACATGGAGAGGGACTGATACCTTCTGCCTATAGGCAGTACCAATATACCAACCATGTAAGCAAGCTACCTTGGAAGGAGATCATCTAGCCCCAGTAAAGTCTAGAGGTAACTACAGCCCCACATGACATCTAACTGAGATAGAACTGCCTAGCCAAGATTTTCCAAAATTCTTGAGCCCAGAGAAACTATGGACTAATAAATAATTGTTGAGTTAATCACAGTTGTTGGGGGGAATTTTTTCCCACAACACTAGATTGTTGAGAAAACCTTCCCGACACATTCCCTAAAGTGCAGGTATATTTATAAACAGAGACTAATGACTGCTCCTAGACCAGAAACTTAAGAAATGAGAGTCTCGTTGGAGCAGCTATGCCAATAGGACTTGTAGAGACAAACGTAGTAGTATTCCTAAGAATATGATGTGACTCAAAGTCCACACCACCCATTTTTCAGAGCTTTCAATGAATATAGAAGAGATTTTCCACAGCTTTTTTGGCTTATACAATGAAGTACAGAGGGTAAAACCCAGCCAAAATCCATAGGCCATGCAAGAAGATGCCAGGCCAATCACTGGGTTACCCCATCCAGTGAGGGGTGTGGAATTTTATGGTTAGCAGTGCCAAAGAAAGACTAAATAGTGCCTCTATGAGAGCATCCTCACAGAAGAGGGGGTTAAAATAATTTTAAGCCCATCCCAATAAAATCCATCACTTAAAACACATTCACCTAAATGGAGCCCTTAGTGTCAGACAGTACTAGATTAAATCAGGGTACAGCTAGGGCCTCTTCCCCTATTACTGATAAGGAATGAGAGTAACATAAGAAAATTGAGCTTTTTTGTTGTTGTTCCCTGCTATTTCCCTGACCCCAGGAGATAAAGATCTAAGTCTTGAGGAGCATGAGGATAAGGTAAATCAGAGCCAAGACATGCCCGCCTACTCTAAGGAAGAAGTCTATTCTTTTATGGGAGAAAGAGAGGGCTTTAACTATGAAGTTAGAATAATATTAGGTCTAATATTAAAAGAAATTGGAAATTTATTGAGTCATGCCAATGTTATATTGAAACATGGGTCAACATAATAGTTAAAAACAGCAATTGGACAAAAGTAATATTATTTCATACTTCTATCTCAGTGGGTTGAGAGTCTTCAATATAAATGTTATACTTCATATATTCATGCAGATTTATAAATATTCAGAGGTTAAAAATATATATATGGAATACATGGAAGTTACAGAGAACAATGTATGGCTTACCTGAAGACATTAATAAAGGGACAATGTATTTGACTTTCTTTCAAGGCTTTAGAGGTTTATTAAGGGTGCTGTTGTGTAGATGACCAGATTTGCTGTTAGACTGTTAGACTGAGATTCTCATCCCAGCTCTATCACTGAACAGCTACAAAAGCTTCATCCAGATGTTGATCTTCTTTGATCTTAGGTCCTTCATCTAAAAAATGGGGATTATAAAATCTACTTCATAAGATTACTAATTAAATGTAACAAGGCCTAACTGAGTACTTGATATAGAATGTCCTTTCCTAAAAAAAACACTTAAAGCAGAATCTGGTAACCAAGTTTAAAAGTATGGTAAGCTAAGATTTATTCAGATTTTATCGTCAATGTCCAATACAATCAGACATAGTACTGATGACATACTACCTACTACCATGGATAAATTATTTTGGGGTTGATAATGATAAAGGAAATTATTCTTTCCTTACTCACCAAAGGAAAAAATTATAATACATACATCCACAAAATCCATAACAGTTATACACACATAACTATTTTTCATAGAAATTTGATTTATAGCTTTAAAGAAAAAAAATAGCCTTAAAACCATGTAACTCCTAATGTATTCTTTCCCTGAAGCTATAAACACACCTCTAGTTACTCTGTCCAACAAAAATATACCACAGCAGGTGGAGTCACAAAAAAAGTAAATGGTTTCAATCTTTTCATTCATTTTAGGCTATTCCCTTAACAAAAACTTCAAACTGCAGGTGCATGCAGCATACTTCTGCTATGACAAGAGCAGTGTATCTCTGTAACCAGGGCTTCACCTAATGATGTGTGAACTAAATGTTAACTGCAGCAAAATGACTCCAAGCCAAGAAAGCCCCAGTTGAGGGTCTCTCCTGGAATAGGGGCTAAGCCACAGGAACACACCAAAGAGTAGGGTTAGATCTTTGGCCCTTGGGAGATCATCATTCTTTCCTTCCCTTCAACTTCTAATGTTTTGAGAACGGTGTAAATTAAATTGGAATTCTCAGTTTGAAGACATTCCTCATTTCAGGGTCCAAATTTTATTTCAGTCTAAAAACTAGCATCTAAATGAGTTAGAGAATAAGTAGTTTTCAGAAAGGTCAAGAAGTAGGTTTTAAGAAAGTAAAACACTAACCAATTATTGCAGGAAAGCAGTTTCACATCTGGAATTGGTTACATGTGGAACAGAAGGAAGAGTTTTCTTAGGACAGTTGGTTTAATTACATTTCTTAAAACAAGAAAGAGTAACCTACAAATGCCAGCTAATCTCAAATGCAAACAGGCTACCTCTAGCTAGTGAAGAGATTTGCTTCTTATTTCTACCAAAATCACTAGTATTATATCCATAAGTGTTACTATCAGTTGTTGATCAACTGAGGCGAACTTTGGAATGCCCTCTTGAGGTGCACATTCTGCCTGGGACTTTATGTTGGGGTCAAATCTAGTTGTTCAGATATCTTGTCTCCTAAAGAAAAAAAAAGATTCTGTGAGTATAATAAGCATGATTTTGGCATAAAACTGATCTAGATTTTAATTTACTAGCTGTGTGATTTGGGGAACTTTACTTAATCTTTCTTTATCTTTTCCTTATCTGGGAAATAGGGATATAATTCTATCTTGAAGAGATCTATGTTCTGATGATTATATTAAATAGTATAGCATATGTAAAACACTGGACAATTATGAGATCATCTGGCTGTGGAAGATATTCTACAAATGTTAACTCTCTTATCCCCTCCATCTCTCTTCTATTTGTTAACTTATTTTTCCAAAAGCAATATGTTTTTGGAAAATACAATGAATCAGAGAGTTACATGTAGCCTACAATCTAAAACATCAATGGTATGGCACAAAAGAATATAAGAAGTTAAGCACATGGATTAAAAGTATTTATAGTCCACTGTCCATTTACTGCCACAATATGGCAAAAACTTTATTGTTGTAATTAAACGTAGTTCATGAACTCCTGACTTATATTTTTTTTTTTGTTGTGACAAATTGAACCTTTATGATTTCACCATTGTCCCATGCCCCTCCCTGACCTTACCAAAAATAGTTCAGTGGCATATTTTTATCACGCTGATTCTTCCTAAGCAGAACACTCATGAGCCTGGTGTTATAGCACATCCTGGACCAGTATGTGTCATCACCTTTGTAACTGAGGCCCTCCTGGCATTTGAGGTTACTGGTGGACAGTCTGCAAAGTAACACTTTCCAGGAGTACAAGGGAGAATTCCACTTTGCAATGAAGAAGTTTAGTGTAGTTAAAAAAAAATGATGCTGAAAGCAACATTTTACTCACAAGGAGCAGGTCATAACCTTTTCAATGAAACCCAGCCAGAACATTTATATCACATTAACACCAGGGAATGGAAAAAAGAGAAGAGAAGATACAATTATATTTGTAAAGGCACTATGGCATTAGTTATTTTAATTGTCTTTCCCCTAAGGTTTACTTTTTGAGGCTTATAATATATATCATGAAGCTCCTAGTAAGTCTGGGAGCAAGAGTAAATCTGGAGTGGTAGGTTAGGGGACAGAGAGTAGACCAGTGCTGACCAAAGAGATCAGAGTGACATCTAATGATGATTTCAAAATCCCCAGATGCTGCAGACCCTAACTGGTAGAACAAGGCATCTCAGTTACCAAAACAAAAGAGAGTTGTTTGTCCACATTTTAAAACCCCCTCAGGATGGTTTTCGGGCACTTAGTTTGGTCTTTGTGTGTGTGAGGCTCACAGTACAGGATAAGATAGACTCGATATTTAAATGACATGCAAGACAAGGAAACTGCTTGATATGGTTGAGCATTTGCTCTCGTTATACTCTGTTCTGTTTATAAACACTCTAGTTATGTGAATAATAAAAAGCCAAGCCCAGGCCTTTGTCATCCCTCCGTGATCTTTCTGGTACCGCAGGAGCTTAGAAGGAGGTGTTGAGTGCTAAAGCTTGTCAAGGGCACATCAAAATGTAATAACGAAATCAACTACCAGACAGATTGGATGGCAGATTTTGGCAGCTAACAAGGAGCTTTCTCGTTATAGGATGTGCAAGCTTGTGGGTTGCACTGCAATTAGAAATGAATTTTTTTTTTTTTTTTGCCCGAGCTCTTCTTATACTTTTCATTCTCATAAGTGACAACAGCAAAAGACTACTTCTCACTCTCTAATGTACTCTATCAATCTCCTTGTTGCTAAAGTAACTAGCATCTTAATTTAACATCAAATTTTTAAAAATTGAATCAATGCTATTCAATGATTGTGAGATATTGATACCTCATGGAAAAGTAAGTGTTATATTACTTAAAACTAATTCTCTTTACTTCTTTCTGTGTATGCAAAATATCCTTTTGGTATCATTTTTTTCATTGTTGTTGTTTTGGTTTTAACCATATGTCTCCAGTAGGAAAGCAAGATCTTTGTTTCTTAACAGCTGAGATGTACTTGCTACTGTGTCATGCAGGAGTCCGCAATACTGTTAGCAGCAACTGAATCATTTCCACAGAAACTAATTTTAGTATACTCAAAAAGAGAAAAACAACACTATTTTTCTGCTACTTAATAGACATATTTCATGTGAAAAACCCAATGAACCAGGTTGACATGTTTTTGGGGATTAAAGATGAGACACCCAAAGGGGTAAAAAGGTTTCCTTAGAGATTCACAGCCTATCTGGGCCAGGATTGTGAATCCATGCTGCTGACCAGAAAACTCCCAGGCAATCATAAACAATCCTGGGAGAAAGTGGATAAGAAATTGAAAGGGAGGAAAAGAGAAAAGGAGATACTGAATTTAGATTTTTAAATACAACCAGGGAATGTCCATTGCTTATTTAAGAACTAATCTAAGCTACTATCCTAAGCCATTGCTCCCAATAGGAGGGTTGATGTATCCAATGGTCACAGAGTAAAGGGAGGTAATGAACAACAAAGTCCTAATGCAGTTCATAATTTTTACAGGATAAGAGATTTTTATTTGGAAAAAATAAAAGCTCAAGAACTGGGTTATAAATACTTAAGAGATAAGAGGAATTAAAGAGAATACCTAGCACTATATGCATTGCTCTTTTTGTTTCACTAGGAGCAAAAACAATTGCAGTTGTGTAGTTGCACATCCAAGTTTTCTCTCAACTGGCACCATTTTCAAATACAATTAATATGTGTCGGCCGCTGGACCAGGATCTGAGCGTACAGAGGTAAACCAGAATCCTCCTCTGCCCAGCTATGGCCAAGTAAAAGCAATGAAGAGCTAGAGGTGCTAAGATCCATTTATGCTTGGTATGTCTTAGGCAGCACAGTAGAAAAAAGACTGTAGAGGACAGATATTATTATATCAATATAAATTTTTCTTTCAAAATAACATTTGGTAGAAGCCGCCAGTGAAATTACCCCAACTTCATGTTCAATACCCATGAAGACATAGAAAAAGTAAACTATACCTAAAACGAAGAGTAGATAATGTCTGAATATAGAAAAACAGGCAATAATTACAAGATAATGAGAGCTGAACTGAGGTATACCTGCCTTTCCCCACATCTCCCTAACATTCTATTTGTAGTCATGGACCAAAAAACAGAAAGCTATTGAGTAGTATCCCAGAGGTTGAATAGTACATATTGAAAGATGGGCAAAGATACAAACCTGGTATCACAAATGTATATTTTCATGTACTGAGTCAAGTCATCAAACCAGAGAAAATGGAAGTCAGGGTACAAACAAGTTGCTGTGAATAGAGGCATGATTTAAGCCTATTAGAAGTGGAAGTCACATACATGAACCTGCCCTCCACATAAACAAGTAAGAAAGTAATTCAATATGAAGATCAGTCAAGTTTCCTTATTCACTGAAAAATACTTAAACTAGACACTTGTTTGAAGATGAATAAAAGAAACACCAACATGGAGAAAATAATTTGCAGAAAAGGGAGATGGAGTAGCATTCAGAAGATAGAGAAGAACAAAACCCAAAAATCTTTAAAACCTGCACTGAATGTAGGGCAGAATTGATAGGGCAAAAACTCAGGTCAATAATGTAGTGGTAGGTACAGAAGCTTTTTAGGGATGCAGAGAAAAACTAAGCAGGAAGAAGGAAGTGAGAACTATAGATGATCAAATTCATAAAGGCAAGTCAAAGTTGAATGATGTTCCTGAAGAAAAAATGAAATGAAAGAAAGTAGTATTAATCAAAGATGTGGGATAAAAAATTTCCTTGAGCAGAAAGGCCTGTGTACACAGATTCAAAGATTCACAACTTACAGTTCACAGGAAATGGCTCAAATGAAAACCAATTAAAAAAAAAATGAATTCCTACCCCTGACAACATTTTTAAAGTATCAAATTAAGTAAAAAAAAAAAAAAAATCTCCAAATTTAGGAATACCAAGCAACACATTTTTATTACTCTTACCAATATCCTTTGCAACATTAAATACAAAAGGACAATAAAGTAGCATCTAATTTATTGCTAAAATTTGGTTAAAGCATGCCCATGTGATCATTGTCAATCATTTCTTGTAACATAGTCCTCTCACATCACATATGCAATAGCAGGCCAAACCCTCAGTGCTGGTTTCAAACTGCTTAGAGATATGACTTTAAAATGTTATTTTATGGGCAGAGAGCCAGAACCAACCTGTGGGAGGCAACCTCTAATCTGGTATCCAGTGATCTCCATCTTCTGGGACATACTCTTGTGTAATCCCCTCTTCTTGAGTGTGTATTGAATTTAGTTATTCCCTTCTAATAAATAGATTTTGGCAGAGTTAACAGAATGTCACTTCCAAGACTAAGTTATAAGAAGACTGGTTTCTGACTTAGGTACTTTCAATCTCTCTCTCACACTGGAGACTCCTGCTGCCACATTAGCACCTGCCCAGTTGAGTAGCACACATAACGAGGAACTGCATGTGCAAGGCCTCCATCCAAGATCTGGGAGGAACTGAGATCTTTGTTCAAACATTTGGTGAGGAAATGAACTCTGCTTATAAATCTCCATCCCCAGTTGAGCCTTCAGATGAGAATGCAGCCCAGGCTAGCATGTCAACTGCAGTTATCTGAAGTGCCTTGAGACAGAGGCACCAAACTGAGCCACACTCAGATTCATTATACAAAAACTGTGAGAAAATAAATGTTTGTTGCTTTAATCCATTATATTTTGGGATTTGTTATAGCAATAAATAACCAGCATATAATACCTTAATACTAAGTAAACAATAAGGGGACAGCAAGTGACTCTTTAACTGATTTCTCAGCTTCATGGTGTTCTGAAATGTCTACTATATGGCCTATTTTTAAATAACTGAAAATTAGTTTGGGCCTTGAGATGGAAAACCTCTAATTTGAGTGTGAAGTTCATGTATGCACTAATCCCATGAAGTCTCTGACTATGGACTACATGGACTTAGAGATGTTCTAATCAACTGGCCCAACAATCAACTATCTTTAATACCAAAATAAAATGACCCCCAAATCCTAAAATATAAGATACATTAATATAGAATGCCATAAGTTAATACATATAAGGTCTAAAACTCATAATTCATTTGGAAAGTCAGACAGTACAGTGGTAAAGATCATAGCTCCAGGGCCCATGATTGAAGGGTAGCTCTGCCAAGTTTACCTAGTGATTTGGGGCAAGTTAAGTAACCTCTCAATGCTTCTGTCCCCTTATCTGCAAAGCAGAGGTATGGCATGTAGAGACTATCTTGGTGACATGGTAGCTGCTCACTAAATGTGAGGCATTATCACAATGTTTTAAGAGCTAAAAGTGGAAAAGAAGGAAAAATTAAATTTGTTTAACTCCTGCACTCAAATAGACAACTCAAATATTGATTTTTCCATTTTAATTCTGAAAATTGGAAAGACATACTTAGGTCAAAAAAATGGTTTTGAAAATGTAAAGGTGATAAAATACATTTCAAAACACTGGAGAAAATGTTAATAAACTAAAAGACCAAAAAATTGTAATGCAAGGAAGCATATAGAGGACATTAAATTAGTAAAATTTGCCAATTATGCTAATAATAGTAGCAAATGAAAATAGATTAAGCTCTTCTATTTTTTTCGTGGCTGCAAACAACAGAAATGTATTCTCTCACAGTTCTGAAATCAAGGTGTTAGAAGGATCTTGTACCCTCTGAAGGCTCCGAAGAAAAATCCTCCCTTGCTTCTTCCTAGCTTCTGGAGGTTCGGGGTAGGACATCCTTGACATTGCACTTGTAGCATGCCTCTGTCTTCACATGGCCATCTTCCTTCTGTGTGTGTGACTCGGTTTCCCAATCTCTATCTCTATATATAAGGACACCAGTCATTGGATTTAGGGCCAACGTAAACCAAGTATGATGTCATCTTAATTCAATTACATATGCAACGACTCTATTTCCACATAAAGTCACATTCACTGCTTGAGGGGGATAATATTCAATCCACAACAACTATGTGCTGTCTACAAAAAGTGCACCTAAAAATAATCAGAAATAATCTAAATATGTGATAATAAGGAAATAGTCATTAGCATGTGTATCTGTTTAATCAAATATTAAAAATCCACTAAAACTTAAATTGTATAATAATAACAAATATGTGATGAAATGTTAGCGATAGGATGTCAGTAAAAATATTACAATATAAATAGTTAAATATGTAAAAATATGTAATGACCTCAAATAACCTATGCATGAATGTGTACATGTGTATATATTTTTATAAATGTGTGTGTATATATGTGTATATATACAACTATTAAAGGAAATACACTGAAATATTAATCACAGGTAACACTGCTTGGTAGAATTAGAGGAGACTTTTATTTTCATCTTCATAATTTTCTATACTTTCAATATTTTATTATAGTTAGAATGATTTTCTTAGACTTTCATAGTCTTTGCTTTTTAACAGTAAAAGTACAGTGTATTTTTAATACCTACCTTCTGATAGTTCTGAATACGCTTCTGTGCTTTTGGAAGGGATTAGATCAGGGTTCAAGGACTGAATGAGATGTGAGATAGCTCCAAGTTTACTCATAACATAGTAATTAACATCATACAACATAACCAGGGTTTGTAGTCAGGATCTGCTACTTTGTGGCTTTTCGATCTCGGGCTATATGGCATAACCTCTCTGAGTCACAGTGTCCGAATATGTAAGTTGGAAATATAATAGGGCCTGACTCAGAACATTGTTTTATTAAGGTTTTTGCTCACATATTTGACAAAAATAAGTCAATTGCTTTTTAACTGTAATTTGACCAGCAATTTCTCATTCGTGACTAAAGTGGTAGCGATAATGTATCTTCCAAATGTTCCACATGTATATTTTGATTGAGCACAACCCCCTGAGATGCAGTTTGCATAGAAGTCCTAAACTGACTCTTTTGATGGTTTTTCCTGTCCCTCCCCTACCAAATTTATACACAGGTAAATATACAATTATATTTCAAGATAATTGTGGGATACCCTTCAAGTACCTTGCTCTTGTGATTAAATGCTGTAGACTTTCAGTTACTTGTCCAGCCTCCAGTTAAATAGGCCACAGGTGCTGAGAATCTTCATAGTATCTGTTCCTGGAAAGCTGCAGGTGCTAAAAACCTGTGACCTTCTGGTGTCCTGCTCAACCCTGGCCAATGCATTCAGAGCACTTTCCTCCAAGAGCAGGGCAGTCTAGGGGTTGCCTGTTGCACTAACTATGCTGGGAATGTGTGCCTGATTTCAGCAGCAGTATCAGCTCATCCCGACCCACACTAGGTTAAACAATTCATTCCTGTAACAGTAAATATTTATTGAGTAGGAGGCCCTTAAAGATGGTATACAAAATTGTACCTTCCTTCCTAGAGCTTACTGAATTAAAGCATTAAACACATATAGAATGATACATTGTGATAAGCACCCAAAAGGAAATTATAGCAAGCAGAGACAGAAAAAATTAAGAAAAGGTGACCTCATTAGATTGGGTAGTCACAGAAGGCTTCTTTGAGGAAGTGACAGTTAATTAGCAACCTCAAGGATGAAAGGAACTGGCCATGTAAAGAGGAGGGAATAGTGGCCCAGGTGATGTAAAAATACATGTGTGAAGGTCCTGAACAAGAAAGCACTAGACAAATGCAAAAAAATAAAAATAAAGCTGGTGAGTGCACACGGGAAGGAGGAAAGATATGAGTTATCCAAAAAGAAGCCAGACCTTGCCATGCTTGGTCTTTTTTTTCTTTGATACTTAATTATTTTTTATTAAATCATAACTTTGTACACTGATGCATTTATGGGGTTCAGGGTACTGCTTCTATATACAATGTGAAATGTTTACATTGAACCAAGTAACACATCAATCACAATTATACTCATTTCTTAATAGTTTTGAAATGTACCATTGCATCATCATGCACATTAGGTGAGGTCCCCCGAATACCCTCCCTTCTCCCACATCCCCTCTCCCCACCCCTCTCTCTTCTTCCTTTCTACTTTATGGACTATAGTTATGTTTTGCCATTCGTACGATTGTGTAGGTAGTTATATATTGATTTCATTGTAGTATCGAGTACATTGGATACTTTTTTCCCCCCATTCTTGGAATACTTTACTAAGAAGAATATGTTCGAGATCCATCCAGGTAAACATAAAAGATGTGAAAGATGTGAAGTCTCTGTCTTTTTTATGGTTGCATAGTATTCCGTGGTGTACATATACCATAATTTGTTAATCCATTCATGGGTCAATGGGCACCTGGGCTGTTGCTTGGTCTTATAGGACACAGGAAGGAGTATATTTTGATTCTATTTGCATTGCATTGAGAAAGCATTGACAGGTTTTTTTAAAAGGAGCAACAGCTATTGAGATTATGATTGGCTGCTTTTTTGAATATAGAGAATAGAATAGAGAGACTAACAGAAATGGAGAGACTAATAAGGAGGCCATGGAGAGAGTTCCAGATAAAGAACTAGTATGGCAGTAGAGAATAGAATACATTTGAGTTTTATGTTCAAAAAGAACTGATAAACTAACTCTCTAAGAGTAGAATCAGAACGTTTTAAAACTATAACTGAGAAAATGACATGAAGGCTGTGTTGATCAGTTTGATAGAAGTATTTCGGATTGCATGCGAAAACCCCACACTGCCACACTGTACCCCAGAAGTGCATTAATGTACATAGTTACCATTCAATAAAATTAAAAAAAAAAAAAAAAAAAAACAAAGTGAGACTCTGACTCTAAAAAAAATAATAATAATAATAGTAAGAAAATAAAAAAGGAGCAAACAACATGAACAGACGTTTCTCCAAAGACAATATAAAAATTGCCAACAGGTATGTGTAAAGGTTCTCAAGATGATGAGTACTACAGGTCAGGCAAATTAAAACCGCTATGAAATATCACCTCACAAGCCACACTTAAGGATGGCTAATACCAAAAACACAAGAGGTAAATGTTGGCAAAACTGTGGAGAAAAAGGGAATCCAAATACACTCTTGGTGGTAATGTAGGTTTCTACGGTCATGACAGAAAACAGTATTGAGGTTTCTAAAGAAATTTAAAAGTAGAACTGTCTCTACGTGAGCCAGCCATCTTTC